>JBBMOE010000439.1:0-12134 GCA_037975065.1 Chaetodon trifasciatus
CGTAGCTTTTGGTACATCACATCACGTTTCTGATCTTGCAAATGATTCAATACATGTTCTGGGGAGATGCCAGCATTCACAAATATTAAGCTGTGTTCATTTTGCAGTTTTACACAAACTAAGCAAGAAGTGTTTTGCCACATAGCACAAGCTAACGCTAACCGCTAGCTTCTAGTTAGCAATCAGCACGGTCTCCATATGCAAACCCAGTGACCCGGTTGGTCAAGTGATGCATACACAGACACTCCGCAGGGTCTAGGCTTCGGGAATTTGACAAAATAATGCATTTGGAAATGTTTTCTAAACTGGAGTATGATAGAAAAGCCCAGGGCAAACCGAGTGTACGGTGGAGACTGCTACATCCCCGCACAATTTACACTCCAAGCGTTTTTTCTCTGGAGTTTATTTATGAGTGATCCTTTTTTACGCTTCATGCAACTGTTGGCATAGCTACACATGTAAGATAAAGTTGATGTCACTTCTCTTTTTATGTACGCCAGTGCATCATTACAGTTACCTGCTGTTGAACAAGTGTGGCAGTGAGCTGTTGCAGCCTTTTGTGCTTGAATTTACACAGTAACAATGCTGTCATGTTTTACTCATATCATAACAATATACTTTCGTTACAGCTGTCCAGGCTACTGTGTCCTGCCAGGACTACTGTTGTTATGCACTTCATTACAATGAGAATGCTGGACAAGCCAACACATCATCAGTGGATCCTCTTTTCAAACTGAGCTTTCCAAAGTTCATGAAGGGAGAGTGCAGAGCCAAACCAGTGAAGACTCAGGCCACATTCGTAAGTGTTAACTTCTTTTTTTTCCACTCAAAAACAAACATTTATATTGTACGTGTCACAAAGTACCACAACTCTGTACTTCAACACCATAAATAAACCAAAAAATACACACTTAAATACCTGAGAAACTACAGAATTCAAAGTGCAAAATGTCACAATATTTGCAGTTGTTGAATAATGTAATAAATGACACTAATGATTCACTTTTTTCTGTGTGTCTGTGAATTGCACAGGGTATATTGATGATTTGATGGACATGATCATGGAGAAGGTCTTTGTTGACCCATCATACTGCAGAGCTGAGATTCTGAAGATAAACATCCTGCTGGACGTGTCTTCACAATATGAGCAAGATTCAATCGGGGGGGGAGTTGGGAGTATCTGAAGTACTACGCATGATGGGATGACTACATGAATCTTCTGCCCAAGGAAGCTCCAGCACCAGCTCACAAAACTCATATAGGCTAGACACCTGTAACAACTGAGAAAATTGAACATTATGTTAGTCGACAGGTTCTGTAATGTCAACATCTGTATTCACGTTTTTTCTAATATGGATTCAGTGAATCCTTCACAAGTACTGTATTTGCATGTACAAATATTCATGAATGCGGTCAATAAATATTTATTGTACATCTGTAAAGTGTTTCATGTGAATTAATGTGTAATGTATGGTATTTGCTAAGGAAACATTTGGCTATATGTTCAAGAAAAAAATATGACTGACTTTATTTTATTATGGTGTATGAACAGTGAAGTAGGTTATTATAGATGAAACTCACTGCTCTGTCCCCCATAGCTGTAAAAGGACCGTAGTCAACCCTGTAAGTATTGTATGCACATTTAGGCAAACAGGTTCTTAACCTGGATGGTTGATCATGCATGGAGGCCTTTCATCCAGCTGCTGCAGCCGTCTTGTAACCTATTATGCATGACATAAGGTGAGTATCTGCAGTGGCATGTTGTCTGCAATCATACACTGTGATCATACTGTAAGTGCAGGTGAAGATACTGTGACCTGTGGCACCTCCTGGCAGCATATGTTCTCAGGCTCTGACTGCATTGTTGCACAATTTCCACATGTGCACTGATGCAATCAAATAAAAAAAAAATGACCATGCATGTATAAAGCTAAAGAAATGAGAAACGCTGCATACCAGCATTTTCAAACAATAAAAGCACCTCTTTTTTACATTTGAATGTGTGTGCTCTAGCTAGTTACTTTTTCTCTGCCTGAGGTGAATGGTCAGTAGTGCTGCTCAGCAGTGTGTCTGCGTGCTCTGCCCATTCATGTGTAAATGAGACGGAGCGCTGAAGCTAACGGCGCAGTTAGACCGGTCAATGTCTCAGCAACCTTTGCTTGAAACCCCCTCCTCTTTATGTAAACAAAGCAGCTTGTGTGGTTTGCGTGACGTGGTGAAATCAGCAGACACACTAAAGTGCACATACGCTATTTCCGTGTTTTCGTCACATGCCCATATAATTTCTTAGGGTATGAATTATGTTTCGTTTGGATGGTGGGTATGCTTGTTAGAAGCTTTTAGCTGAGTTTCTCCCCTTCGTTCTGGTACGCTACAAGTTAGGATTGGTGCTTCCTAGCATTAGCATTGACCGTCTGAACTGCGGGCCTCTCACGCTGCCAGCGCTAGTACTAAAGAGAAAAAAATAGAAAGACGTTTTTAGACTAACCTTTCAGAAGCGTTCTGCTGATTCTCTGAAGTTCTGAAGGAGCCTCCCCTCCTTCAGGATCTTATTCAGGTTCGAACATGTCCGGTTGAACTACTGAAAAACGCGTTTACAGCCGCCGTGTCCGCTACTTTCACACGCTTAGTGCTATGTGAGTCTACGCTCTCCCCGTTACCACGGTAACATGGGTGGGACAGCAGCAGCTCATTTGCATTTAAAGCTACAGACACCAGAAACAGCACATTCTGAAAGGGGCTGAAAAAGAGGGTAATAGAGGGGGGCGAGAATCTTTTCCTGAAAGTTATTTACAGCAAACAGCTTCAGAAACATGTTTTATGAAAATCATAGACCTATGTAACTTATTGAAAAAGCTTCATAATATGTCACCTTTAAATTCGATTAACAGACAGCTGAAGGTTTATGATGTTTACGTCAAACATCAGACGAGAGGAAACGGACGGCGTCACTCAAACCAACAGGAACTCCTGAGTTTATTGTTTCTGTCAGAAGTCATGTTAATGTGAACGGGCAGCAGGTGGCGCTGCGTGTCGAGAGTGAGCATCAGATTGGACCACTGTTGCTCTGCACTTCCTGGTTAGTCACATGTTAACCTGCCTCTCCTCTCCTCTCCTCTCCTGCTCCTCCTCTCCTCTCTTCCTCAAATGTGACAAATTATCATTTGCATGAAGAATGAATAAAGCAGTGGTTGTGTTCTTGAAAGATGAACTTCATGTTTACCGTCTGATAGAGAGTGGCGTGCTTATCAGGGACAGTTTTGTGCAGGTCTCCCTGCTGTCAGTTCCCTCCACGTGGATCACCGTATCCGGTGCTCCGCCGTTCATTTCAAAGGAGTTGTTGGAGAACGAGCTCCGCAGGTTTGGGAAATTTGACAGTGGTTTTAAAACAGTGACTTTGGGATGTAAGGATCCCAAACTGAATACTTTGTTTATGTTCCTGGACTCACCTACAAAAACACTGGAGGTGTCTTTCAGAGTGAAGTACGGTGATCGCTCATATGTGGTGTACGCCAGCTCCCGACAACTTAAGTGTTTTGAGTGTGGAGATGTGGGACACAAACGTTTTGTGTGTCCTCATAAACAGCAAGCGGCGGCTCATTCCGCCCAGGCGCCAGCTGGGGACACTAGTTTTGAGGTGGCGGCCAGTGTAGCTGAGGCTGCAGGGGCAACGGCTGATGCCACGCCCGGTGCAGCTGGGGCTGCGGTGGCAATGGCTGGTCCAGTGTCCAGTATTGCCGAGGCTGCATGGGCGGCGGCTAGTGCCGCGCCCCATACTGCTGAAGCTGTGGGTATTAGGACCTGGCAGTTTTGTCTCACCCTTGTTTTTCCTTTTCCCGGTGTAGATTTTGTCTGTCTGTCTTCCCCTGTCTGTGCAGCTAGGTGTGTCTCTGCACCTGGCCAGCCCCACCTATCCAGAGCACACCAGCATCTCATCTCAGCTGATTAGGCACAGCTTAAAAGGAGAGAGCTCTCTCCTAGCTGTCGCTGGATAGTTCCAGTCTCTTACCTCCCGAGATCATTTCCAGGCCTGGTCGTGTATTCAGAATCGTGAGGTCTATCTCTCTCTCTCATTCCATCGTGAGTGTGCTAATGTGTTTTTTATGTGCCACCACTTAAGGTGTGTTTCTTTTTTTCAGTTGCCTGCCTGCCACTTCCACGTGTGCCTTAGGGAGGGCAGAACAATATACTAAATATACTAAGTAAGAGAACTCTGAGCTCTCTGCCTCCAGGAGTCTGAGAAGGTCACCGCCCCCCTCATCGCCTGCCCTTCACTTACATATTGAGGCTCTTGATGGGCTGAAATAGCAGGCCAATGAGGCCGTGCCCTGTTCATTGACACCTGCTATAAAAACAGGTCAAAAGTGGGTTCTAAATGTGTGAAAATGTTCCAGAAGACAAGGGGTCATTTTTCTTGTTCATGCTGTTAGTCTTGGAACAAGACTGGTGTCAGATACTCCTTTAAAGGAGCTCCAAAGAGCTCACTTAACCCTTTGAGGCCTAGCTGCGACATGAAGCCTGTTGGCCCTTTTGACCCTGTTGCTCTTTTGTTCTCATTTGGCCTCTACAGTAGATACAGACCTGAAACTTGAACTGTGAGGCCTCTGAAAATTATAAAATCATAATCTGGTGGAATCATTTCATAAGCCCCTCCCAAACAGGAAGTAGCTCCAGGAAGGAGGTGGGCCTTCCAAATTTTAAATATTAGTTTCTGGCAGAGGTATGAATACATCCCAGAAATCTGGGATTTTGGAACAAATTTGACCAAGTTATGATGTTTAATTGATTGTCTTAGTCGGACATTTGCCATGCCCTGTACGGGCTGCAGAACGGATTTAGGGGGGTCAAACCACTACAGATGTAAGCCTTAGGGAGGGCAGAACAATATACTAAAATTTCAACTTCCTATGTTAAAAGAACTGGGGAAAAATCATGGTCTGTGACTTGTGCACTCTTAGAGCCTTTGTGAGCAGTATTGAGGATCAAATCCAGGTTCTGATATTTTTACTACATACACCAAATTTTACACACATAATTTAAGGCCCAAAAGCAGCATGTGTTGTGAATTTTAGCCATCTCTGTCCCAGAGAACCCACTAACCCCAACCCTAATGAGTGGCTCCTCAAAGCCGGGCCCTGGTTCCCTGGTTTCCATTTGAGCTAGAGCCACCGAAAGTCACACCAATGATCATTGTCTGTAGGAGGACTGATTCTGAAATTTTCCTAGAAGTTACAGAGCTACAACACAAGCCCAAAAGACTGCAGCAAATTTTCATAATGGAAGTGCATTGTCATTACTGCCATATTTCTGCAGACAAGTATGGAAGGGACTTGAAGCTTGGTATAGGTGTTCTAGTAGCAGAGCCCTGTCACCAATATCTGTTTCAAGTCTCAAAAACACTTAGTTCCTGTGTTAAGGTAGCTGTGCACGAGCACTACCTGGGCTCTCATTCAAGTGTATAGGCCCCTGGACATGTTTTTTATATGTTTGTGTAAATAACTTGAAACTTCATGTGCGATCTGGGCATCACTTTCAGCAATCACTGTGAATTTCAGCCTCCCAGCACAAACATCTGCCTTATTCATCATATTATTAATTTGGTCTTTTACACAAATCTAAAAAAGTGAAGTGACTTCAACACAGGTGCTAGCACTATTAAATGTTTTGGGTGAGGTTATGTGAAAAGCCCAATTTAAGTGACCACCTATGCATCAACATATTTTGAAATAATGACTATCATAATTTACATCAACAGCATCAGCATCTGATTGACCAAATCAACAGCAATTTAAATAGAGTAGTGCAGAAAGAATTTCAATTGCAAGGAATTTATTTTTCATATCGCACAAGAATCAAAGTACAATTTCAACATTAGTTTTTCCATACAGGCATCAGGATTACAGTCTTGGCCGTCCCTGCACACTGTGTTAAGCATGCATCCACTTGCTGAGCCATTGTAGGAAAAAGTCAGCTGGGGCTATGGAAAAGAGCAGCTAGAGGGCACTGGAATGCCTGCATCTTTGGGTGCTGGGGTGACTGCTTTTGGGGGAGGTCAAAGTTCTTCATCAGAGGAGGAGCTGCTGCCCAAGTTTTCCTCATCATCAGTGGAGGAGTCATCCAGAGACAATGCTTGGAATCCCAAAACACGTTGGTATGTTGTGCGGACGGCACCCTGCTGAGCTGTAACTGCAGACAATCTCTTCTTCAGTAGACAGAGTAGCCCCTCACGTCCTCTCCCCGTCAATGCCTCAGTGCTGCTTGACAATGACATTAAGGAAAACAAATTAATGCTACAAGCTCTGGACATCCATGCAAATTGCCAAAAATATTTTACTTACTTTGCTGGGTGATCCCTTCAGAAAGCTGGGAGAAAAGCTCTTCCATCATTCCAACCACACTCCTCAAGTACTCCCAGTGCTGCTTGACTTCACAAACCACAATGACCTCCTCTTCTTTCAGTCTGGTCAGCAGCATTACATTGTCATAAACCTTTTTTTTCTTTACCATGTCACCATGACCTGCAATTCATCACATTAAGTTTTATCAGTTATCTTAGATTTCTAGAAAGTTGTGTAAATTTTTTGTCTTTCAACATGTGTACTTTTATAGGAATTTGGGGTTTTAAATACACTGCCAATCTCCTCTCCCCTGATGCTATCCTACTTCTTCAGAGGGACAATAATTTTATTACAATAGGACAGTGAGGCATGTATCTACAACTCCACCTAAAATAAGTTCATTCACTAATAATAGAAAAAAGGATATTCTTTGTCTCCCTGGCTTGTGTGATCCAATAAGAGCAATAACAAGAAAAACTCCGACAAGAAAAATCAAACTGAAGAAAAAGAAGGAGCAACTGGAGCTCGATGCAGAAATAGCCATTGCTGCTGCAAGACTTTCTGTGCTGGACGGCAGTGATGTTTCAGTTATTCGGATGGCATGAATTCTTATCCGAGCAAAGGACTTAAAATGCCAAAACATGAATTCCACCCAGAGGCAAGTGAATTTGTGCCAAAAGGAAACAGCACAGCTCTGCATCCAGGCTCTTCACAGCTTCAACAGGTGCACCTCTCGGGCCAGTGATTACACAGGAACAACACATGCCCAAGCATCAACCTGCACGGAACAGAGCATCAGTGCAAAATACAGTGGACCAGGATGCTATTTGTGGAATTATGCAGAGGCAAAATGAAATCACCAACATGCTCGTACAACTGTCAGCTACCGTGCCACAAAGAGACATAATCATATTTGATGGTGACCCATTGCAGTTTGTCTCCTTTATGAGAACCTTTGAACAGTGCACTGAGGAGAGAACCAGCAGTTACCAAGACTGTTTGTATTTCTTGGAACAATACACCAGGGGGCAGCCCAGGGAGCTGGTGCGAAGCTGCCTTCACGTGGCACCGCAAGAAAGGTATCAAACAGCAAATATCTTTTAAAGGAACATTTCAGCAATGAACACAGGATAGCGACAGCATACATGAACAAAGCATTTGGATGGCCTATCAGTAAGGCAGAAGACGTTCAGGCACTGCATGAATTTGCACTGTTCCTAAGAGGTTGCCGCAACGCTATGACAGAGATACAGTATATGGAGGAGTTGAACATTCCATCTCATATGAGCCATGTCTTAATGAAGTGACGGTACAAGCTGCAAACAAAGGTGGAGGTCCACAGCTTGTTACATACAGGAGTGACGAGGCTACAGAGTCACATTCCCAGATATGGCGTGCTCTCTGGAGAAGCAAGTCTCATCTGTTTGGTGATATTTCAGATGCGCGACCGAACACTTTGAGGCCCCCCCAACCCAGACAGACTGGCGGACCCCCACATCAAGGTAGGGAGCCCCCCCTATCAGCCGGGCCGAAGGGACCCGAGGACAGCACCCCTGGCAGCAGACCAGACACAGCTCCCAGTGTGGACGGCCCCCGTGAGGAAACACTTGAGTTAGAAAATAAAAGAAGCAAAGTTCATAAGATAGTGAATAAAGTAGATAAAATTTGGTAAAATAATACAAGACAAGAGCTGGAAATTAGCAATAGCTATAGACTGTCTTTACAGCTCATTAGTTTCATGCTTTGTACTGAAACTATTATACTGCATTGTCCCTTTAAAATATATTCAAACACTCTAACAGTTACCTCCAGAAGCATGGATCCATCATCATGTGCTCCATCTACTAGTGGACAACAGAGTGTGACCGAGACCATTCAAGACATAGGTAGATTTTTAGCCAGTGTACTTTATTTTCCCTCTTCTTTTTTCCTTGTTTGTGTTGTTGTAATCAGCTACTTCTACCTGTGCTTAATAACTCCCCCTGTTTTCAAGGCTCCCTCATCCAAGAAGTACAAGACCTTTTGGGACCTGCTGAAGACCCAGCCCCTTCACATTGGAAGGATAGGAAAGCTTCCACTTTGGAAAAGTGGACTGTGTTGAGACCTTTAATGGTTAATCAGATGTTATTATCTGAGAAGCCTAAAGAAGGAACTTGCCACCACTGTAGATCCAAAGTTGCAACTGTGATATGTAACGATTGTTTGCCAAGACCACTTCACTGTACAGCCTGTGATCTTGCCAGAAACGACTCCATGGTGCTCCATAACAGATCATCCATGATAGAGGGATTCCATAGGCCACTGCCACCAACCACTCACATCAAGGAAGAAGAGGGAGGAAAATTCTCCTACCATGAAAGAGGTACTTTATGTGTTCAAGATAGCATAGGCCTACTAAAACTGGTAAAATGTCCCAAGTCTAAAAGGGAATGATGGGTTAAGTTTCTGTATTTAAAGTTTTTCCTCATTGAAAAAAAAAAAAACACCTTCATTGTTTGAAAGTTTAAGTATATTTTAACAGTAATGTAAAATGTTTGTTTTCCTTCGCTCCAAGAGTGCTTTTTGCCAGTAATGCTTTCCTGCTGTGACTGCTCTACTGGGCAGACAACCGTTTCTGCAGGAAAGCAAGTGTTGCTGATTGGAATGAATGGTACAGTTTTCTCCCTCATATTGTCTTTTAGATTACTCATGTATTAACGTAATTAGTATTCTGTTGTTGTTGTTGTTGTTGTTGTTTTAATATTTATATATATATTTTTAGGACGGTACAATCTGTCCCTTCCAACTGTCAGCTGCTCCTGTGGAAAGACTTGGGATGTAAGCATTGGTGATCTGGTTGAAAGTGGCTATTGGCCAGCCACAGTCCACTTCAAGACTTTGTTCACTCAAGATTACTGCTCCAGGAATGTCACGGCAAGCTTTTGTTGGCATGCTTGACCAGCGCAGTAAACTCTTTGGCCGGGTGAGTACATCATTGAAGCAATTGTCTACTACATTGAATGAGTTTAAGATATATTTATATGGTGTCATGGTCTATTTTGTTTTCCTTTCCCTATCAGAGTGGTAAAATATGTGGAGACACCATGCAGAAATCATTCCTGGAATGGTCTTACGCAAAATTTGATGTTGAGAGGCTGTCTCAGGTGCTTCACTTTCAGTGCCCTGCATGCACACCCTCCACGTTGGCTGTTGCAGTGGATGGGAACCGCAAGCTTTACCGCTTTAAGAGCCAACCGGGGTGTGTAAAATTCTTGTCCACTTAAATTTTAGAGTGCCATAGATGTAACCTTTGTAAGTTTAACCCCTATTTTGGTTCTTTTAGACCTAATGGATTTTTTGAAGGAGTGTTTCTGGCCAAGGATGCCGAGGTGACCTCCTTTGTCGACTACATCCATGGGTCAACACAACATGTAAAGTTTATTTCCATTTCTCCTTGTTTTATAAATGATCATAGCCTACTTTCCGCATATCTGTTATATTGTATTTACCCCATATAACATCATATTACCAATAGTTAAATCTTAATGTACAACACTATGCTCTGTGTACATCTCTGTGTTTGTCTTCCTCTGTAATAGAATCCTGGGAAAGGGGGATGTGGTACAGGCAAGTGGATGGCAGCACGAGAGTCCTCGAACAAGTCTGCGAGCAAAGTAGATGAGGAAGGTGTCAAGGATGCTGTCTGCCATCATGGAATTTTGCTGAAGGGACTGAATATGTTCTGTGGAGAGATATTTGCATATCCCTTATATCTCCAGAAACAGCTTGCCTCACAGAATGTGCAGTTCTTTTGCTCTGATGTGGTATGCAAATCCTGGCCATATTTGCAGAGGGTTGTGGGCCAATGTCCTGAGTGACAGGACCTGTTGAACATGCGTCCCTTTCTCTCCATCATGCATGCTAAAGCACATTCCTGGATGTGTGAGGTAATGACTGCCAATGGCTTTTATTTCTCATTATTACTGTTGGTCCTCTTCCAACCCCTGTCTTCCAAACGGTAACATACAAATTTGTTGTAGTTGCAATGGGGTGGACGAAATCAAGAGGGAGCAGGAACAATGATAGGGGAGGAGGTTGAACAGGTGAACAGCTTCCTCTCTGCTCTTAAGAGACAAGCATAATCACCACATGTTGTTTTTGTCACAGTAACTGCAAAGGAAGTCAGATTAAGCATGCTGTCCTTCAAAAACGCACTTGAATGTTTCTCAAGTGGATTTTTCATTCTAAGACAGTCTGGAACATAACAACAGCTGAATCATGTCATGCCATGCTGGCCTTTGAAAACGTTCGCATTTGATTGTTTTTCAGCTGCAGATTTATTTCTGAGACAGTTTGGCACATGTAAACAGCCTCACTTTAAATAGTGACATTAATGCTTCATCTGGTGAGTTTATATTACCTTCTAGCAATTTGCTGTGTATGTGCAGTAACTGCAGTGTAAGTCAAATGAAGCCACATTTTACTTCATGAACATCCACATTTGAGTGTCTGATATGGAAATTTCATTTGAAAAAAGGTTTGTTTTGTTTATGTGTTCTTGTGTGCATGTGTGTGTGTATGTGCTACCACTGTAGAATGTGTATATTGTAGAGATCTCATGAAGCTCATCTGTTTCATCCGATGCAGCCACAGGTATGATCAAGTAAGCTGAGCAGTAAATCACACCCTCCTCAGATGAAAGGGATCCTGGGTCTCTGTTTCGCACCATGTCGTTCCACAATATGAGGACACAATTGAAAAAAAGCAATACAGAAATAAATAATTTCATTATTATCAAAAATAATAATCAAAATAGCTAGACTTCTAGCTAGATTTTATACAGCGCTTTTCAAGGTACAACGGTGCAAGTAATGAAATAAATGGATAGATCAACCGTAGAAACTGTTACTCAGCCTGTCGCAGTTTTAGACTGTTTTACACCTGTTGACCTTCACCAACTAATTTCAATAATTTCATCATCAAAATCATCAACCTGTATTATAGACCCCATCCCGACTAAGCTGCTTAAAGAAGTATTACCTTTAATTGACTCTTCCGTATTAGACATGATCAATCTGTCTTTATTAACAGGCTATGTACCACAGTCCTTTAAAGTAGCTGTGATAAAAACCTCTACTTAAAAAGCCGACTCTTGATCCAGGGGTTTTAGCCAACTATAGACCGATATCCAACCTTCCCTTTGACCTGCAATTTTCTGATGCTAAACTCGGACAAAACTGAAGTTATAGTAGTAGGCCCTAAACACCTTAGAAACTCACTTTCTGATGACAAAGCAGTTATGGATGGCATTGCGCTGGCCTCAAGCACCACTGTAAAGAATCTGGGAGTTGTCTTTGATCAGGACATGTCCTTTCACTCCCATGTAAAACAAATTTCAAGGACTGCCTTCTTTCACCTGCGTAATATTGCAAAAATCAGGCATATTTTGTCTCAAAATGATGCAGAAAAAGTAGTACATGCATTCGTAACTTCCAGGCTGGATTATTGCAATTCCTGCTCAAATTCGTTGCTGAATATTCTCCAGTTGCTCCAGAACGTTGCAGCACGTGTTCTGACAAAAACGAGGAAGAAAGATCATATTTCTCCAATATTAGCAACTCTGCACTGGCTCCCTGTAAAGTTTAGAATAGAATTTAAAATTCTCCTCCTTACTTACAAAGCCATAAATGGCCAGGCACCTTCTTATCTTAAAGAGCTCATAGTAACTTATTACCCCACTCGAACACTGCGTTCACAGAATGCAGGTCTACCTAAAGTCTCCAAAAGCAGAACAGGAGCCAGAGCATTTAGCTATCA
>JBBMOE010000441.1:0-10875 GCA_037975065.1 Chaetodon trifasciatus
CATGTGTTCAAATCTCTGCTGTTCCATCATAAACATGTTGTAGATGTGACAATAAATCATCAGTGAATCACGAATAAACAGACATCCAGAAACCAACGTCACATGATATAAAAAATAAATCTGGGAGAAAATGAGGCTCATTGATATTCTGAGTTTTTGTGAAATGATGTTGAGAAATAAATTCACAGCCTTCAGTCGAACATCATCTTTTGTGTGCATGTGAAAAAATAGTATGCATGAATCTGAATGTGTGAGTTTGACTGAAAAATGTCACAAATGAAAGTTTAGCTGTAGAAATATTTGTCCATGTTTGAAAAGGTTTTGTGCAAACTGATAATCTGAATATACTTCAGATATTTTCAGCAGTGAAGTTTCAGAGTCTGACAGACTGAAACACAAATTTCCTATCTTTGTGAGTGACACTGAAGGTTCAAGCTACAAGTTGACTGAGCTGGTAGGAAATAATTCACCGAGCGTCTCTCGGTCCACGCAGGCGTCCATTCATTGTCTTCATGTGTGTCAGAACACAGCTGTGCTGCTGTTCCGCTGACTGAAAGCTCAGAGTTGTGTGATATGTTCAGAGGAACAGTTAGAGTCCGCCATAGAGGCTGTGTTCTGTGGAGCTCTGCTTGTGTCTGTGGTTGAGGCTGTCACAATCCTTCCTGATGGCCTCACACATCAAGCACCGCTTTGCTTCATTCTCTGGAGAACTGGACCCAGATCCGGCTCTGAGACCGGACCAGCACCTGCCAACAGCAGTCTGTCCAGCCATTGGATGGACCCTGCAGTCGCCATCTTCCCCGATGAGTCGTCTGTCTCTGGTCAGAACAAACCCTGCCCTGCCGCATCAGTGATTTTTCCAGGCTCGGTGCGTGTGGACGGGTGCCGCGGACTCCGGCCTGTCCGCTCTGTCCAGCCCAGAGACACTCCGTCAGCAAAGGGTGGAGCAGCACCAGGCCAGGTGGGAGGGATGATCACTGCCTGATCTGAGGATTGGTTGTGGTCAGGATTACCCACTCAGGCCAGGTAGTGACAGGGACTGTGACAGCCAAAGAGGTCGGCGTGGTTCTCGGGGAAACTACAGTCCACCGCATGAGCACCGCCGGCTGTTTGTTTTCCAAAGCAACCGAGAGAAAAACACAACCAGAGGGCTGAACTCCAAACAGAGACCGATGGTCAGCGGGTCTGTTGAGCCGAGAACAGTGTTCAGTGTTACCAAGGCGTCTCTCTTTTAACCTGGTTAGATCTCTGTGCTAACTGATACTGCAGACCTAACCTGCTCCAGACGAGGTTCCGTCCACAGTTTCAGACTGAACTTTAATTCTTCTCCTGATGGTTTCCTCTGTGAGGATCCAGACTCTCAGCTGAGGGAATGCGTTCTGTCTGCAGACCCGCTGAGCCATACGTTCAAAGCCGTGTGACCACAGCAGAACAAACCGGAGGCTTCATGTTGTTTTCAGCCACAGGAACCTTCTTGCATTTGGCTGCTAATCAATCATTTTGTCCCTGTTTGCTTCAGCTCATATTAACACTTTAAATCTGACACAGCAGATCTTCAGCACACTAAAAGAATGATGAAGGTACAGAAACTAGAGACCACTTTGGATTCTGGTTTTATGTTTGGTCCTGATTTACTGTCAGTTTCATTCGACACTGCTGGTACTGCAGCTAACAGAACAACTGATGAGTCTCTTGGTATTCATCATCTGCTCGTACTTTTCTGTCAGCATGTCTCTCTTGTCTTATTTGCAGCGACGGTGTCGATGAACCAAACATCTCTTTTTCCAGGAATCTGCACAGAGGCTGATGAAGGAAATCTCAGTTAACAAAGAAAGCTGTTTTGTCGAGGCAGCTCACACAAAGAAAACCCAGATTTGTCAAACTTATTTTGTTGTTCTTCCTCCAGAGCTTCAGTGATACAGCCTCTATGCTTTTGATAAGATAAGATACTTTATTGATCCCACACTGGGGAAATTTAGTCATTACAGCCAGCAAGTTACAAAAAGCAAGCGCAGTGACATAAAGAGGTAAAATAAAAATATAGAAGGATACAAGACACAGAATAGAAAAAAAAACAGCTATATATATTAGTGCTGTCAAAAATATCACGTTATTAACGCGTCAATGCAAATCGGCATTTTTTATAGTGAGATTAACGCTCTGTGTGACCTGGTGAACTTGTAGTGTTTTATAAGCTGTGGCCACTGCTAGTAACGTTAGGAAAACTACAGGATGTGATTGTAAACAGTAAACAAAACAACAGACACGCCCCACGCACGTGTTCGGTCTCGCCTGCTCGCTCGCTGTCAAAGAGTCGGCCGCCGGTTTGTGTGGATGTCGAGCGCCAAACGCCGAAATGGACGCGAACAAGATTCTGAACGGAAAGTTTAGTTTGAGAAAGTTACCTGATGGGTCGACTGACGAGACCAAAGTTATCTGTGTGTGTTGTTGGTGTGAACTGAGTTATCACCAGCACATCCAGTCTGAAATACCACTCGATGGACAAACACACGGCGGACGCCAATTCTCCGCCGCCTCCTTGTCAAAACCAGGAGACAGTGGACGTCTTTCCACAGAGACACGTGGACACCACAATAAGAACGAGCCGACTGCAGCCACAGCCCAGTAATGTTCATTCTCTGTGCAGAGAAATAAGAGGCTGGCTGATCAGCCTCTGGTGAACAAACAGAAGAGCAGTACAGTCTGACTGCTCGTATGTTCAAAGACACTTAAGAAAGGAGAGTTTAAGCCTGGTTTAACTGCACTACAGGCTGAGTCCTAGTTTACAATGATGAGCACTGTGTCACTTCATCTTGATCAGCCTGTTTTGATCCTTAGAAAGGGTTGTTGAAGGCTTTTTTCTAACCAGGTATTTATTGTTGTCATCTGTTTATTGAGTGTTAAACTGAGAGATTTTGCTTCAGATGTGAACGACTGCTCAAAGTGAGAATGTTAGTGTGAAATAAAACACTACACGTTGTTGTTTTCAATAAAAGAGCTAAAAGCTAAAAGAGATAAGAGCATTAAATGATAATTAATGCGACATTTAGAACAGATAAAAAAGTGCGATTAATTTCCGATTAATCGCGAGTTAACTGTGACGTTCATGAGATTAATCACGATTAAATATTTTAATCGATTGACAGCACTAATAAATATATATGTACATATACATACTATACTTTACTCACACTGCGGACTTTTTCAGAATCACACATCATGAACAGTACATTCATCAGATTTAATCACCCATGCTGCACTTTGCGAATCCTCACTTATCAAATTATTCCTGCACAAACTTAGAATCAGTCATTTACAGAACCTTTCATCTAAAGCAACATACATATGAATTCACACACTGATAGCATTGGGGGCAATTTTTGGGGTTCAGTATCTTGTCCAAGGATACTTTGGCATGTGAACTGCCGAGGCCAGGGATCAAACCCCCGACCTCCCGATCGGGGGACGACCGCTCTACCTCTTGAACCACAGCCGTCACTTTACAGATACACAAAATATTTCGACAGCTACAAAACTTTATGACAGATCCACAAACTTGAGTTTTTTGTTTTTAAACATTCACTGCACAGAAAAGCAGAAACTCAAAAGCATTTTGTGAAATTATTTCTGATCATCATCTCAAAATATTAAGAAGCCTTATTTGTTTCCATAAATAAATTAAGTTCTCAGTCCCAGTACGACATCTGAAAATGAACAAAACGCACTGGGAAATACAAAATCCTGACATGAGAGAGACTGTTTAAACTAAATGAATCTCTAAATGTTCAGAACTAACTTAAATCTGTCAACACAAACAGTAACTTGATCTGACCTGAGAGCTTCCAGTGCACAGTGTGGACTCTCCAGTCCAGCAGACAGCAGCTTCACTCCTGAATCCCGCAGGCTGTTGTCTCTCAGGTCCAGCTCTCTCAGACTGGAGGACTGGGATCTGAGGACTGAGGACAGAGCTTCACAGCTTCTCTCTGAGAGGTTACAGCCACTCAGTCTGAAGAGACACAGGAAGGAAGCAAACAGTCAGTTAGATATCAGAGTATTTCTTGATGAAGAAACGTCACTATCTCTGTACTTACAGAACTTTGTTGGAGGCTTTGACCACTGGCAGCAGCTTCACAAGAGCCTCCTCTGAAGCAGAGAATTTCTTCAGGTCAAACACGTCCAGATCTTTTTCTGATGACAGTAAGATGAAGACCAGAGCTGACCACTGAGCAGGAGACAGTTTACGTGTGGAGAGACTTCCTGAACTCAGAGACTGTTGGATCTGATCCACCAGAGAACGATCGTTCAGTTCATTCAGACAGTGGAACAGATTGATGCTTTTCTCTGCAGAGGGAGTCTCTTCAATCTTCTTCTTGATGTACTTGACAGTTACCTGATTGGATTTTGAGCCACTTCCTGTCTGTGTCAGCAGGCCTCGTAGGAGAGTCTGATTGGTCTGCAGGGAAAGACCCAGGAGGAATCGGAGGAACAAGTCCAGGTGTCCATTTGGACTCTGTAAGGCCTTGTCCACAGCACTCTGGTAGAAGTGTGTCTCTGCAGATTCACTGTAGGTTGTTTGTTCTTCTGACAGCAGATTGACTCCAGACTTGATGAAGGTCTGATGGACATGAAGAGCAGCCAGAAACTCCTGAACACTCAGATGGACGAAGCAGAACACCTTGTCCTGGTACAGTCCTCTCTCCTCTTTGAAGACCTGTGTGAACACTCCTGAGTACACTGAGGCTGCTCTGATATCGATGCCACACTCTGTCAGGTCTGATTGGTAGAAGATCAGGTTTCCTTTCTGCAGCTGCTCAAAAGCCAGTTTTCCCAGAGACTCAATCATCTTCCTGCTCTCTGGAGTCCACTGAGGATCTGACTCGGCTCCTCCATCATACTTGATGTTCTTCACTTTGGACTGAACCACCAGGAAGTGGATGTACATCTGAGTCAGGGTCTTGGGCAGCTGTCCTTCCTCTCTGGTCTTCATCACATCCTCCAGAACTGTAGCAGTGATCCAGCAGAAGACCGGGATGTGGCACATGATGTGGAGGCTTCGTGATGTCTTGATGTGGGAGATGATTCTTCTGGCCTGCTCCTTGTCTCTGAACCTCTTCCTGAAGTACTCCTCCTTCTGTTCATCAGTGAACCCTCTGACCTCTGTCACCATGTCAACACACTCAGGAGGGATCTGATTGGCTGCTGCAGGTCGTGTGGTTATCCAGAGGCGAGCAGAGGGAAGCAGGTTCCTCCTGATGAGGCTTGTCAGCAGCACATCCACTGAGGTGGACTCTGTAGCATCAGTCAGGATCTCATTGTTGGTGAAGTCCAGAGGAAGTCGACACTCATCCAGACCGTCAAGGATGAACAAAACCCTGAACTCTTCAAACCTGCAGATTCCTGCTTCTTTGGTTTCAGGAAAGAAGTGATGAACAAGTTCCACCAAGCTGAACTTTCTCTCTCTCAGCACATTCAGCTCTCTGAAAGTCAATGGAAACATGAACTGTATGTCCTGGTGGGCTTTGTCTTCAGCCCAGTCCACAGTGAACTTCTGTGTTAAGACCGTCTTCCCAATGCCAGCCACTCCCTTTGTCATCACTGTCCTGATTGGTTCATCTCGTCCAGGTGGTTTAAAGATGTCTTCTTGTCTGATTGTGGTTTCTGGTCCGTGTGGTTTCCTGGATGCTGTTTCAATCTGTCTGACCTCATGTTCTTCATTGACCTGTCCAGTCCCTCCCTCTGTGATGAAGAGCTCTGTGTAGATCTGATTCAGGAGGGTCCGCTTTCCTGCTTTAGCGATCCCCTCAGACACACACTGGAACTTCTCCTTCAGGTTAGATTTGAGTTTACGCCGACAAACTGCAGGACTTCCTGAATGAAAACACAACAAATAAATCAGTAAGTGATTGATAAAGTTCAGATGAGAATTTAATGCCCTTGTCTGAACATATTTTGGTCCATCTGTTGAGACATCAGTGAATGTCCATTGATCCAGCAGTTAAACCTTTAGAGAAATCCTCTTACTGCTCTGCAGACGCTCAGCCAGCTCCTCCTCCTTCATTCTCCTCAGGAAGTGCAGCGTGATCTTCAGAAATGCCTCTCTGCTGCTCCTCCTCTGCTCTGCATCCTCATCTTCATCCTCCCCCTGACTCTCTGAGCATTCTGGGTAATCTGACCTCAGAACCGTCTTGATCTTCTTCAGCTCGTTCCTCACAAAAGAGACAATGTTCTTCTCCAGCAGCTGGAACAGAAGATGATATGAATGACACAAAGTGAAATCATGGAGGCAAACATCAGATCCATGTTGGACAGACTGACGGTCCGCAGGTCTAAAAAGTGCAGCGTGGACATTATTGTGGACAGAACAGATGTGAAAGCAGCTGTTGTACATGTACAGACCAGAAATATGGAGTCCAGGTGAGTTTGATGCTGCTGGGCAGACTGACCACTGGGAACCTCTGAGCTCTGCTGGTGGACTCTGTGGAGGAATCATGAAGAATTAGCTCACATCATGTCCGTCCACACAGAGACAAACACCAGCTGAAGGTCCTTTGAGCTGAAGTGTTGATTCCAACATTGAATCAGATGGTTTCCACTGACATT
The DNA here is from genome assembly GCA_037975065.1 of Chaetodon trifasciatus. Taxonomy (NCBI): domain Eukaryota; kingdom Metazoa; phylum Chordata; class Actinopteri; order Chaetodontiformes; family Chaetodontidae; genus Chaetodon; species Chaetodon trifasciatus. The sequence continues at coordinate 6,601 of JBBMOE010000441.1, forward strand.
AAAGTGTTGCTCGTACTGCTGATCCCACCGTGAATCAACAGTCCAGTCTGCATTTCTGTGCAGCTTTCACTTCACTGTGTTGGTCGACCAGCTTGTCTGGTTGAGTCCCTCCAGTTCTTATTGACCCTATAATACTGTGGACAGCATCACACAGCTCACACAAGCTAACTGGATGCTACCTGTCCAGCACAAATGGGCAGTGAGTCCCAATAAAGTGAGTGAAACATGAGAAAAGCACAGAGAGAAGCAGAGAATACTGGATCAAAGCAAAGCTGAGGGTGATTTCACATCCAGCTGTGTTTCAGATGAAAGCTGGAATGTTCTTCTCTGGACTACATGAAGGAAACAGGTGCAGCTGCTGCTCATACAACTTGTTCTGCCTCTTTCTTTTATTCTTGGACAGCATGGATTTGTTCTTGTCCACTTGTTGGACACACAACACATCTTTGAGCTTTGTCTCCTCTCTGAGCTCCTGCAGCCTTTAGTTACCCATAACACCCTTCTCTGCATCAGACGTCTTCACAGAGGCACAACTCCGGCCTGACGTGAGGCGCCATGATGCCGCCGTCAGTGTTGTTCTTGACTTTGTGAATCCATCAGCAGCATCAATCACAAGCAGACTGTGTGTTTCCTCACACTCTCTGTGCTGCTTCACTCTGTGTTTCACAGCAGCTGATCTCAGTCCAGCTCTTATCACTGACATGTTTGTGTTTGTGTTGTCACATGACTGAAAAGCACAACATGTTGATTTGATGGAGGAGCTCAGTGGAATCAGGGTTAGCCTTCGTTAGCATCTGTTAGCCTCAATCAAGTCACTGTTTCATACTCATGCAGTTGTAACCCAGGTTACCAGGCCTTATTAACAGTCCAGTCCACCAGTTAATTAATTAGATCAATAAATTAATAAATTCATATTTTTTTCATGTGACAGATAAATGACAATCTTGCATAAAATGAATAAATAGGATTTATGGTTAAAAATCATAAATATGTTAAATAGATTAAAAAGATCAACACACACAAGTTCATTTATCTGTTTCAAAAGAGTTTTGTGTTTCATTTCAAGTGCGGCGAAAGTGTAAAAGATTCAGGTGACATGAGGAGTTCCTGTGATGTGTAACCATTCAGACGCCACCAGGGTGCGCATGCCTGGGTGCTCCCGTTTTCTCTCTGCGTGATCGTCTCCGAGGCGGCTGTGTGCTAGCCTCCTGCTATGGACTATGCTGTTTTTTAGTCTGAGAGAGCCAGATATTCAAAGTCTAGTCACTTTCATCGTCAGAGCAGAGAGCGAGCCTTTCCTTTTTTTGCCGTGGGTAGATGAGCGGGCCGTGTGTTTTGCAACAGAAGCGGAGGAGAACGTGAGTTGTGTTGATTAGCATTCGGCGCTAACTCAGCGTTAGCTTTCGCGCTAACTCCAGTCATTAGCCACATCCATTGCTAAATTGTAAAGGTTATACATGACTGAACTCCCGTGTCCCTGTCTCTTAAAAAGTGGAACCCTGAACTGATGAGAGCCGTGTGTTGTGCCCTGTGCCCGGAGTGAGTGTGTGTATATGAACTGTGAGCCTCTGGTGAGTAACTTACTGAAGTTAGTCTGATAAATGGAGTGAAATGTGTTGTTTCTGCTAATGCTAATATGGATCAATGAGGCAGTATTTTCATGAATGTGGTGGTTAAAAAGAAAGAAAAGAGGGAAAGAAATGTTCAGCTATTTTGTCTCATGTTAATACTGAGAAATGTATTCAGTTCAATGAATTAACAGTAAAAAGGGTTAAAATAATTGTTAAAAGCTGTGTTACAAAGTATTTGCATAAAAATGTGTGTTTATATGTATTTATTTAAATTTAAAGTATATTTTGTTTATGTGAACAGGACAGTAACCCTGTTTTTTGGCCTTTATAGGCCGGGGTTTTTTTTTTTTGTTTTGTCTTTTCCTTTTCCTCTCCCTTGTATGGATTCCTGTGATTGATCTGCAAGACGTCTTCTACTGGGGATTCTTCCTGTGTCTGTAAAGGTAGAACGGGACCTCAGTGGTCGTGGCGAGCCAACCCAAAAGATAGAGACTGGGATTTATACAGAGAGTGTGATTTATTTAAAAAGACTGATTTATTGAGGACTGTGGTTGATGTCTCATGTCTGAAGAGCTGAAAAGCTAAAATTTGTTTTTTTTTCTTTTTCTACAATTTCATTTTTTTCATTTAATACAGTACAACACACTAAAAAAAAAAAGCTTACCTTTGATGTGTGAGGTTCTTTATTCGGTCACTCAGCATATTTTTGCTGATGCACCCTTTCTCCTGTAGCAACCTAAACTTCTGACTACTGAAAATAAAGGTCAAACTGTCCAACACAAGTTTAATACTGAGAACAACTTACTGTCTGTCAGAGACATGTTGCTGTTTAAAAGAAAAGGGGAACTCCATTGACCGGTCACTCCTGAAGGACACACAGCTGGATCCATATCCAGGTCCAGGTCCAGGTCCAGGTCCAGCAGAGGCTCGTCTCCCATAGAACCTGTCAGACACAGAGGAAGACCACCAGGGATGGAAATGGACTTTTTCTTCTTCAGACTCAGAAGCTGCTGCAGAAACTAGCAGCTATCAACAAGAAAAGGATCAACACACCAAAGTTCAATAAAACATGAAGCTGAATGACTTCAGTCTGTGGATCATCGCTTCATTTGTCCATCAAATCTTGGACCAAAGCAGGACTCAAAGGACTGATTTCTGAGCAGGTTTTACTGTGATTGACAGACAACAAACTAAACTGTGGAGTCCATCAGCAGCGACTCTGTTGGTCTGTTTTCTAACGTTTGCATCACGAGACTCAGCACAAATATCCTGACTGTTATTTAGAGACGATGGTCGCTGAAGCATTTTAGTCCAACATTCAAAGAGCAAGTTTGATGGTCAAGACACTTTGGAAGGTCCCCACTGGATTTGTGCTGAAGCTTCATATGGGCTTCAACACCCCCCTGTGTAACTGGCTGCTTGATTTCCTCACTAATAGACCACAGTCGGTGCGTGTTGGACAGAACACTTCCCGTGTCCTCACCCTCAGCACAGGCTCCTCTCAGGGCTGTGTCCTGAGCCCTCTGCTGTTCACCCTGTTGACACATGACTGCGTCCACAAGGCTGCCACCAACCACTTTGTGAAGTTTGCAGATGACACAACAGTGGTGGGCCTCATCAGGGATGACAACAACCTGGCCTATGAAGAGGAGGTGGAGCAGCTGGTGGGCTGGTGCAAAGTCAACATAAAATTACTTCAATTGTATATTTGTGCTGCTTGTTTTGTTCACTTGTTTCTTCACTTACTGCACATCTGCTGCTGTTTTTCTCACTCAGCGTATATTCATGCTGTTAACTGTACACTGTTTATTTTACATACTGTTTATTTACTGTACATATCATAATTATTCTGCTGTTTATTTCAACATTCTTTAAGACAATTGTAAATATTTTCACTACATACTCTTCATTTATGCATATACATAGATTGTACATATACAGGTGCTGGTCATAAAATTAGAATATCATGGAAAAGTTGTTTTTTTTCAGTAATCCCATTCAAAAAGTGAAACTTGTATAATGTATACATTCATTTCATACAGACCGACATATTTCAAGTATTTACTTCTTTTAATATTGATGATTATACCTGACAACTAATGAAAACCCCCAATTGAGTATCTCAGAAAATTAGAATATTGTGGAAAAGGTCAATATTGAAGATATCTGGTGCCACACTCTAATCAGCTAATTAACTCCAAACACCTGCAAAGGCCTTTAAATGGTCTCTCAGTCTAGTTCTGTAAGCTACACAATCACGGGGAAGACCGCTGACCTGACAGTTGTCCAAAAGACGATCATTGACACCTCGCACAAGGAGGGCAAGTCCCAAAAGGTCATTGCTAAAGAGGCTGGGTGTTCACAGAGCTCTGTGTCCAAGCACATTAGTAGAAAGGCAAAGGGAAGGAAAAGATGTGGTAGAAAAAAGTGTACAAGCAATAGGGATAACCGCACCCTGGAGAGGATAGAGAGACAAAACCCATTCAAACCTGCGGGGGAGACTCACAAAGAGTGGACTGCAGCTGGAGTCAGCGCTTCAAGAACCACCACTCACAGACGTACGCAAGACGTGGGTTTCAGCTGTCGCATTCCTTGTGTCAAGCCACTCTTGAACAAGAGACGGCATCAGAAGCGTCTCACCTGGGCTAAAGACAAAAAGGACTGGACTGCTGCTGAGTGGTCCAAAGTCATGTTCTCGGATGAA
>JBBMOE010000442.1:0-12390 GCA_037975065.1 Chaetodon trifasciatus
TTACAAAACGTATAAAACTTCACAGTTTAACAGTTTCAGAAAGCACAGTATTAACAACGTGCATAGTGCAAATAATAGAACCTGCTGCCAGACTGATGTGCTTGACATAACAATGTTTCACTTAGTTGACTGAATAGTGAGCATAAATGGCTGAAATTCCATCTTACAAAGAATGAAAATTAAATAACAACATCTTAGAGATTCAAGTATAAAAATAAAACTATTACTGGCAGCCAGCAACAGCTGCTGTAAACAATACTCTTGAACAGAGGAATTTCTTTCCAAAGGGCAATGTCGATAGTACTCCTGTCTACAAGGAGGAAAAAGTATTGGTGTGATTTCTATTAGAAATTGAACAAGTAAATAAAATAACATTTCCCATCAAGCCTTTCTTAACTGCTCATTATGTATGCAAAAAAAACATCAACTACTGGCAATCAAACAATGCGGTAAGTGTCATTTACTTATCTCAAGTGGCTTAATTTCAGGTTTTTCTTTAGAAATATTAGCTGGTCTACATGTTCTGGGAGTAGCAGGCTGCGTCGTTCTCGTTTCCCTCCATGTTGTGAACAACGCTTGCGTCAGTGAAGGAGGAGCGATGGTGCATTCAGGTTGCCTCGGAAAACATGACAGGGCAGGGAATAGTACTAGAACATGAAATAATCGAATTAACCATGGAATTTAGCGATGCAGACAGGCTAGAAGAGATGCACCGTAAATTAACCCATAAATTATATCTGATGTACTTTGAATCTACCAGTGCAGTCGCATCGCAAACGTGTGTATTGGATCACCGATATGAACTGGTGAATCTCATCATCCCTACTTTCTAAGGGATCAAAACAGGGTGATACAAGATAAAGTTACAAAGTGCACATCATTGTAAACTAGGACTCAGCCTATAGTGCAGTTAAACCATGGCTTAGACTTTCCTTTCTTAAGTTTCCTTTGAACATACAAGCAGTATGCTCTTCTATCCAGCTAGCTAGATGGCGCCGCGGATGGCTGCCTCGGTACTTCGCTCTCTAGCACTTTGCGTGTTTTTGTGTTTTTTTGGTGCTTTCTGCAATCCCTCTCTGGCCACTTTCAGTAGAGAGGAACTTCTGAACATTAGAGATACGTCTCCAGATCTTTTTCCACCAGTTTTCACCAACTCGGAGACTTTTACAGAGATTTTGGTCGGAGGCGCAGCTGCTCTCTACGGGATTTGCCGGAGACGCCGACGGGGGAAACGAGGAGGAGCGCTCGTTAAGCTGAGGCAGCGGGGACTACGCACTCCGCTCCCGGCTATACACCTGGCCAACGTCCGCTCCCTGGCAAACAAGATGGATGAATTGCTGCTTCTCAACCAAAATAACGTGGACTTTCGCAGATCCGCCGTCCTGTGTTTCACTGAATCCTGGCTCTGTGATCGCATCCCGGACAGCGCACTACGGCTGCCGGGCTTCCAACTTTTCCGCGCGGACCGTTGCACTGAGCTCTCAGGGAAAACGAAGGGAGGTGGAATCTGCTCCTACATAAACGAAGGTTGGTGTACAGATGTCACAGTGTTGGATAAGTCATGCAGCCCTAACTTAGAGACACTTTTCATAAACTGTAAACCGTTTTATTCGCCGCGGGAGTTCTCCTCGTTTGTTTTGGCCGGTGTTTACATTCCACCCCAAGCTAATGTAACACATGCGCTACAACAGCTTGCTGATCGGATAACGGACATGGAGAAAAAATTCCCGGACTCCCTTATCATCATTCTAGGGGATTTTAACAGTGCAAAACTCACCCAGGAGTTACCAAAATATAAGCAGCACATCAAATGTCCCACCAGAGACACTAAAACATTGGACCACTGCTACACAGTCATTAAGGATGCCTACCGCGCTGTCCCTCGTGCAGCTTTAGGACTCTCTGATCACTGTCTGCTTCATCTCATCCCAACCTACAAGCAGAAATTAAAATCTTCTAAGCCTGTGGTTAGGACTGTGAAGAAATGGACAAAGGAGTCTAAGCTGGAGTTACAGGCCTGCTTTGACTGCACTGACTGGAGTGTTTTTGAAGCTGCAACCACAGACATCAGCGAACTCACTGACACTGTGACATCCTACATCAGTTTTTGTGAGGACATGTGTGTACAGACCAAGACATTCTGTACATACAGCAACAACAAACCATGGTTCACTACCAAATTAAGGAAGCTGCGTAAAGCCAAGGAGGAGGCCTACAGGAGTGGGGACCGGGCCCTGTTTAGGCAGGCCAGGAACAAACTGACCAAGGAGATCAGGGTAGCAAAGAGGAGCTACAGTGAGAGGCTACAAAACAACCTCTCAACAAACGACTCTGCAGCGGTTTGGAGAGGCCTGCAACACATCACCAACTACAGGAGACCACACCCCCACCCTGTGGAAAACCCCAGACTGGCAGATGAGCTAAACACCTTCTACTGCCGGTTTGAAAAGGACTCATTCACACCTCACAGCCACACAAAGACCCCACCTGAAATACCCTCCCCCCTGCCCCTGCTCCCCTCACCCTCCCTAACGATCTGCGAAGAGGATGTGTGTCGACTCCTTCAGAGACAAAAGACCAGGAAAGCTCCAGGACCTGATGGAGCGTCCCCCTCCTGTCTGAAAGTCTGTGCTGAGCAGCTGACGCCCATCTTCACCCGGATCTTCAACCAATCCCTGGAGCTGTGTGAAGTGCCCTCCTGCTTCAAACGCTCCACCATCATTCCAGTCCCCAAGAAGCCCTCCGTCACTGGACTAAACGACTACAGGCCTGTCGCCCTGACGTCTGTGGTCATGAAAACATTTGAAAGACTGGTGTTGAGCCACCTGAAGGACATAACAGGCCCCCTGCTGGACCCCATGCAGTTTGCCTACCGGGCAAACAGGTCGGCGGATGATGCAGTCAACATGGGGCTGCAATTCATTCTGAACCACCTCGACTCCCCAGGGACGTATGCAAGGATCCTGTTTGTGGACTTCAGCTCAGCGTTCAACACCATCATCCCTGAACTCCTCCACCAGAAGCTCTCCCAGCTCACAGTGCCCGCCTCCACCTGTCAGTGGATCACCAGCTTCCTGACTGAGAGGCAGCAGGAGGTGAGGCTCGGGAGCATCACATCCAAAACCCGGACCATCAGCACGGGCGCCCCCCAGGGGTGTGTCCTCTCCCCACTGCTCTTCTCCCTCTACACCAACGACTGCACCTCTAGTGATTCTTCTGTGAAACTCCTGAAGTTCGCGGATGACACCACTGTCATTGGTCTGATCCAGGACGGTGACGAGTCTGCTTACAGACGGGAGGTGGAACAGCTGGTCCTGTGGTGTGGTCAGAACCACCTGGAGCTGAACCCGCTCAAAACAGTGGAGATGACGGTGGACTTCAGGAGAAACCCCCCCCCACACACACCCCTTACCATCATGAACAATACGGTGTCTGCTGTGGATTCCTTCAGGTTCCTGGGTTCTACCATCTCCAGAGACCTCAAGTGGACCTACCACATAGACTCTGTAAAGAAGAAGGCCCAGCAGAGGTTATACTTCCTCCGACAACTCAGGAAGTTTAACCTGCCTAAGGAGCTGCTGATCATCTTCTACAATGCCATCATCCAGTCTGTCCTCTGCACTTCCATCACAGTCTGGTTTGGATCAGCCTCCAAACGGGACAGGACTGGTCTACAACGGACAATCCGGGCTGCGGAGAGGATCATCGGCGCGGAGCTGCCCTCTATCCAGGACCTGTACCGGTCCAGGGTCAAGAATCGAGCAGCAAACATCTCTGCAGACCCCTCACATCCGGGACACAAACTCTTTAAACTCCTCCCCTCTGGCAGGCGTTACAGATCACTGTACGCCAAAACCAGCCGGTACAAGGACAGTTTCTTTCCCCAGGCTGTCACTCTGTTGAATGGTTGACTTGTACTACCTCATATCACTTACTACCTCATATCATGCAACTTTGCACATTATCAGACCACTACTGCACTACTGCACTGTTAGTACCTCTCACCAGTTATAGTTTATAGTTCCATAGTCATAGTTATATCTTCTCCACTTAATTCTAGCTTTTTTTAGTTTATTTATTTATCTATTTTATTCTATTTTTATTCTATTTTGTAAATTTGTTAATTTGTGTCTTACTGCACATGAGAGTGAGAAAACCGGAGTCAAATTCCTTGTTTTGTTTGCAAACTTGGCCAATAAAGCTGATTCTGATTCTGATTCTGATATTTATTCACCAGAGGCTTATCAACCCAGCCTCTTATTTCTCTCCAGAAAGAATCAACATTACTAGGCTATGGCTGCAGTAAGCTTGTTCTTAGTTGCGGTATCCATATGCCTCTGTCAAAAGCCATTCATTGTCACCTGGTTTTGACAAGGAGGTGGTGGAAAATTCGCATTAGCCGTGTGTTTGGCCATCAAGTGGTATTTCAGACTGGATGTGCCTTTGTGACAACTCAGTTCACACCAACAATACACACAGGTAACTTTGGTCTTGTCAGTCGACCCATCTGGCAATTTTGTGAAACTAAACTTTCCATTCAGAGTCTTGTTCGCATCCATTTCGGCGTTTCTCGCTTGACATCCGCACAAACAGGTAGCCCACTTTTTAACAACTAGCGAGCAGGCAAGACCAAACACGTGCATGGGGCGTGCCTATTGTTTTGTTTCTGGTTTACAATCGGATCCTGTAGTTTTTCTAACGTTACTAGCAGTGGCTAGAGCTTATTAAAAACTACAGGTTCACTAGGTCACAAAGAACGTTAATCTCGCGATAAAAAAAATGACGCCGTTAAAATTGATTTGTGTTAACGCGTTAATAATGAGATATTTTTGACAGCACTAGAAATAACACATGGTTTATGTAATGAAAAAGTACCAAAAAAACATTACCATCATAAGGAAATAGTCACCTTGGAAAATGATTCACAGTATGCATTCTCTATCTCTTTCTCTCTCTCTTTCACACTAGGCAATGGTTCTCATTCACTGACCACCTCATCACTGCCATCTTGCTGCAAGATGACCACTTTGTTGTGTACAACACAGCATTCCCAGAAGAAGCTCTGACCACCATCTTGAACCTACCCTGCGCTAAATGGAGGTAAACTCAAGACAGAGCTTGGCCTCATTTACAGCAAGGAGGAATTCAGATCCTGTCGTGGTGCTGTGAACCTCTTTCAGTTCTTAATGGTCAATAACCTGTCACCTGTCCATCCTCACCTCCTCCATCACCATATGGTACGCTGCTGCCACCGCCAGGGACAAGGGCAGACTGCAGCATGTCATTAGGTCGGCAGAGAAGGTGATCGGCTGCAATCTCCCATCTCTTCAGGACCCGTACGCCTCCAGAACCCTGAGGCGTGCAGGTAAGATTGTGGCTGATCACTCCCACCCTGGACACAAGCTCTTTGAGACACTCCCCTCTGGCAGGAGGCTGCGGTCCATCAGGACCAAAACCTTACGGCACAAGAACAGTTTTTTCCCGTCTGCTGTCAGCCTTCTTAACAAGGCCAGGAACCCCCCCAAAACTCTTCACACTTCACCTCTGCCTCATCTGTCACATTGACATTGCCATAACTCTATGCGCTACATTAACGCTCAGCTTGGACTTTCTGAAAAAACAGACTGTGTTTCCAGAAAAAAAAAGACTTGTGTATATATATTTATATTGCTATACTTTTTACTACTTTAATAGCTTATTTTTTACTAGATGTGTCATGCACCAACTTCACCAAAGCAAATTCCTCGTATGTGTAAAACCGTATTTGGCAATAAAGCCTTTTCTGATTCTGATTCTGATTCTGTGATCTTTTCAGAGACTTTCTCAGAAACACAATGACCCAGGAGAGGCTGAATGCATTGGCCATACTCTCCATGGAGAAAAAGTTAGTGACTGAAATCTCTGACTTAAACCAGAGAGTCATAGAGAAATTTGTCAACTTGAAGAAAAGACAGGCGAAGTTTTTGTATAAGTAGGCTATTTGTGCAGCTAGTGCTACTGTGTTCAGGCAAACATTGTCTAAATGCCGAGTTCACATTGATACGTGTTCATGTTTGTTGAAGATTTGTATAGTTAGTCATGTTTAAGACTTATGAGTTCTTGCCAGTTTGAGCAACACTATGACTGATTAGTGTGTTTTATCTGACTTGTGAGGTACCTTAGATTGTTTGATCTCTGTTGATCACGGCCCACATTGACATGCATTCATATTGCTAGTCCCACTGGACTAAAATGGAGGCTCTGTTCTTTATGTACCCGTTGCTATGTTGAATCATAGAACCAGAGCTCCACTGATGGTGGCTTTTTACATTCCCTACACATGTGCCATCTCATAGAGTTCAATGAACTCATTCTGAACTCTGATTAGCTGATCTAGAACAAAAGTTCTTTGAGTTTTCCATCACACTTTTAAATAATTCTTGTGTTTAACTCAGATTCATGTTGAGGACAGAGAAAGCTTTTCCGCTCACCTCTCTCTTTCCCCTCAAGTGAAAATAGCCTCCTAGTGTCAAACTCAACACATAAGAAGACAAACAGGGCTTGACTGGAGGCATACTTTAAAAGGGAGGCTGAGGCTAGGAAGTGAAGGAACTATGATGTGCAGATGTCATTTTAAATAAATTTGACTTTTGTTCATTCGTGTGGAGTGACTGTTTCTGTTGGCATCAAAAGTCCCTGTATATTATTCTGACTCAATATTTATGTCCATATTGGGATCCCATAGGAACAGTGACAATTTTTTTTCCACTGACTGGTCAGTTTGATCTGATCCTATGAAGTTAACCTGCTCTGGAAAAAGTCAGCTATGCAGCATATCTTACCATGGTTATCTATCTCATTTAAAAATGATCTAGCTCTAGGATACCACAAAACCTGGGTTACGCCCAAATATAGCTGGCTAACTCACAAATCTACCATCGTAGTACAGCCATCCGAAAGCCCATCAAGAGCAGACACATCACTGACAATTATGCATGACAATGAAATGTGTTTGTGTGTTCTAGTGGTACTTACTGAATCCTTCCCTTTGTGTGGACATACTGAAGGACCTCACTAGATTCTGGCTAGCCACAAAAGTGCCTGAAGGCAAAGATAAATCAAAAGTGCATTATCATTTAGATTGCTATAGTAGAGACATCCAGTGCACAGTGCTGTAACACAGTCTATTGACTATACAACTAAAAGATACTCCACAGAAAACTGATGTGTGCCTAATAACATGTCTTATTTGGTACACATGTTTTTATGACACAACTTCTTGTGTATGACTGTGTGGTGAGAACAGGCAGATATGTCTTTTTTTTAACTCAACTAAAAACAGTACAAAGACAATATATTAAATGTTTTACCTAATCAACTTAACTGACTGTTGTTAACATATGCTTATTCTGAATATGATGCCAGCAACACTTTTCAAACAAGTTGGGACAGAGGCATTGCAACACAGGGAAAGTTGTGGAATGCTCCAAAAACACCTGTTTGGAGCATGCCACAGATAAACAGGTTAATTTGTAACACGTGATTTCATGACTGGGTATGAAAAGGGTATCTTCAAAAGGCTCAGTCGTTCACAAACAAATTCTGTTTTTATTTCTGTTTACTTAATGGGATCTGGGTTGTAGACAGGCTGACAAGAAATCAAACTTTAAGTGGTTGATTGTCAAATTAACCATGATTCACTTAAATTTAGTCTGTTTTTTAAGTCACAATAGCTAAACTGGGATGTTGTCTTTATGTGTTTGTACACAAATAATAAGCTTTTTTTGTTAGTGCAACTGAAACTGTTTTCGTTCCTCCTGCGGAGAAATCTTACCTGGCCTTGACATGGAGTAAAGTAAACGTAATGTTGCAGCCATTACGTCCTCAAAGCTGAAACCAGACACAATAACAATAAGAAGAGTTAACAATAGTGACTGCATCAAGGCATTATCGTATTATTTGAATTGATCTCTTCGCATAATACTCGTTTGGTATAATCTAAACATTGCAAGGTTTACTCTAACAGATACAAAACGGCGACATTGCGTCGTTTCAGATTAGAATGTGAGGCCTATTTTTAACTTTTAGAGTCACTGTAACCAGTGTTAGGTTGCGAGGTTAAAACTCCTGCGCAGCACAAAAACAACGCTGGTTGAATACAGACACCGATGAACGAACCTTTGAGCGCGATAATATAACGTTACTGTTTCTCAGCTGTGTATTCCAAAGTCATGTACTGGGACCCAGCAAACTATATTTGATGTGACCTCTTAACATAGCTCAGCGCTGATTTTGAATGATTGACCTAACCCTGATGTAAAGCTGACATTTAACGCATATATGCCAAATTACTTCAGTAGCTTGTCAACACTAATTTGCAAGCCACAAAAAAAAGAAAAAGAAAAAGAAAGAAAGAAAGAAAGAAAGAAAGAAAGAAAGAAAGAAAGAAAGAAAGAAAGAAAGTACTCTTGTGACCACTCGACTTCGCAACACATCACAACTCTACTGTGCACAGTAAATTGTAGTCCGGTTTAATTTGTGAAATGTAAAGGTATATTGCTAAAATAACACCGATTAGCAACCAGGTTAGCCAGATCCTGTCAAGGACTTTTGCACACAAATCGGTTGGGGTTATCTGAAGGTAATTCTAATCCTTAGGAAATCAGACGTGAATGATAAAGAAAAAAACTACTAGATCTGAAGTAAGAACTTCGTAAGAAATAAGATTTTGAACATTTAAATAGTTTTAAACTCACCAATACGCTATTTGGCCTTCTGAACCACAGCAGCGGACGATTTGAAGAAAGGACCATACGTGTACAGGAAATTGCATGACGTGATAACGTCATGGACGTCCGACCCAGCGCTGCAGATGGGGCTAATCCCATAGATATACATAAACTGTGTCCCAATTCAGCGGCTGCATCCTTCGGAGGATGGATTCGTGGCCTCCCATATCCCAAGATGCTTTGGGCATCGATTGTTTTTTTTTAAACAATAGCGACCAGCAGCACCGGCACCAGCAGCGGTGCAGAATACACATAAATGTAATGTAAATAACAGGTTTTTGCTTAACGCCAGGAGCTCAAATGGCCTTAAAACCTCTAAATGGCTGTTAACATACGTAACGTTAATAACGATAACACGTAGCCACCGGAATGTAGAGCCAGCTATGTGTTGTAGCTTAAGGCTAACCTGTTGATATGAGGAACTTATTAAACCTTATTAAACCCTTCACTTCACTTGTTATGTTTCCGTCGTCTGTCTGTTATGTTTCTGTTGTATCGTCTGTTAAATTTTTGTCGCCGTACGTGTGTTTTTCCCGGGTTAGGAGGGAAGAAGTTATGACGTCGTGACGCAATCAGGAAATGCTCCGAAGGCTAGACCGTCCCATTTACCGATAGTTGATGCGGCCGACGGAGGAGCCTCCGAAGCCGTTGCCTCCGTAGACCGCGTAGGCTGGGTCCTCCGAAGGATGCAGCCGCTGAATTGGGACACAGCTATAGAAAGGCTAGATGGCTGATGGCTGATGGCGACGTCACCGGTCGGCCATCTTACCTAGGGGGACTTTTCCGGAGCGCTCTCTGGTAGTGGATGGATGGTGAGCGACCTACACAAACAAAAATACACTTAACTTGCTGAATTCTTGACGGATTTACAAACGGTTTGGTTTATTAAAAACCTTATTAACGTGGCTATGATTCAGGCCGCGCAGACCTGTTGAAATTGCAGTTTTTCTTTTCGAAAATCGCTGCATAGTTGTGTGTTCGTTACAGCCATTTGCTAGGCTGCAATCTGGGAGTTTCAATTATTATATAGGTTTCCGTGAGACCAATAATAATTGTATGACAACAACATATTTTGTCTAAATGACAATTTGTGTGGATGCAGTTGGGTATTAGCTAGCAAAGAAACAAGAGGTTGTGAATGAGATGTGAGCCACTTGGACTATTACGAAGTAACCTGGACTTAATTCTATAAAGGCGGGAAAGGCATTACTCCTTCGTTTTAACATGATTTCCAAGCTGTTTCATTAGTGAAATATATCCTAGATTTAGATTTATTGTGATACAGTAACTGGCTGGCTTTGTGTTTGCAGAAGTACCCCCCTACAGCACAAGATGCCACACTTTTGTGCAGCATATGGATGCTCAAACGAACGTTCCCTCAAAACAAGAGCCCGTGGAATCACTTTTCACTCGTAAGAAATGACTTGAGGGACATATTTAGGATAATTGTTGCTAACTTAGTGGATTTGTACTTGTATAATACAAGTTATTTTGACCCTGACGTTTTAGAAATGTTTCTACCATTTGTTTACATAATAATCATTGAATATTTTTTAACATGTTACTGTTATTTAGGTTTTCATAATTGCATTCAAGCATATAGGCTACATGAATTACCCCAACAATATCATAATTTAGCTCAGTATTTTTGTCCTTACCATTAATGTTAAAGGTAAGAAGGGTGTAAAATGTTGTCAATAATTCATATATTTTGGTATCTTCTCGTGTTTCTAAGGTTTCCCCAAAACGCAGAGAAGAGGAGGCAATGGGAACTTGCTCTAAGAAGGGACGGTTTTGTTGCATCAAAAAACTCCAAACTGTGCAGCGAACATTTCAGGACGGAGGATTTTGACAGGACAGGGCAGACTGTCCGGCTTAAGGCTGGTGTTGTGCCAACCATTTTCAACTTCCCTGCTCATCTCCAAAGAGTATGTGTATCATTGGCCAACAAGAATATGTGATATACGTATTGTCACGATTTCTGCAAGTTTAGGAATACATAAAGTGTTGTGCATTAAGGACATTTTTTATTTAACTGTATATTTTAGCCGGTAGCAACAAGAAGCACTGCTGCCTCTAGAAGAGCAGAAGAAAACCTGCCCATGGACCTGCACCAGGATGAGCCTCCACTTGATGTGAGTATTTGTACACAACTAAGAGCATCATATGGCTTATCATTAAATCATTTATCTCAGTGGTGCCCAGGAAGGGATATGATGGTGTTACTTGAAGAACCCGATATCATTTGAGGTGGTAATCTGTGTAAAAGGATTGAGAACCACAGGCTGTCACTTGCTCATGTCACTCATACACTTTTATGAATAAGCATGTACAAACTACAACAAGGTGAAGGGAACCTTTACAATCAAAACTGACAATTTTGTCAAGAGACCCAAAACATAATTTCGCCTTTAGCCAAGCCAATTTATTAAAATCAATTTATTACAAGAGCACTGATTTGGGTTTTATTTTGTAGATTTAAAGAACATAGCATTGTATTGAGCTCAGCACTGATAGGTGAACATGAATTCTTAAAAAGTTACCGTTAATACTGTCCTTATTATTATTATTATTTTATTTTTTTTTATTTATTTTTTTTATTATTATTATTTATATATTTTTCCAAAGCCTCAGGCAGCGACTGGGGAGAGGAGAAAGAGCCTGAAGAGGAAATCCCCTGACCACCTGTATGCATTGCCTTCCTGCCCCAAGGCTATAAAGGACAAACTCAGTGCAGCCTTGGCAACAGTGCGGAAACTGCAGCGGGAGAAGAGCAATTCCTTGGCAAGGGAGAGGAGGGCAAAGAAAAACATGCATGCTCTTCTGGAGCAATAATAAACTCAAATTTAGGTCTCCCTGGCTGCTCAGACCTTGAGCAATTCTGTGGCCGTGGCGCTCCGTACCTTGCGCGATCTCAAGGATCCAGTGTATGCAGTGTTCAAAGACTGTGAGGCTACTGCAGAATTCATTGAGGTAATACAGCTAGGGATTTGCATCATTAACCAAAATCATTTTCCAATATCCAACTGTTAAGAACATTTGAGTGGTTAATTAGTTTACATTTAAATGGTTAATTGCTTTAATGCTGGTTCATTATATCATTACAGCTGAGCGATTTCATATTTTATTCACAACACACTGCTTGTAGATTTTTGTTGTTAAAAAAATACATTGCTTTCAATTTAGGCTTAATTAAATAATTAAGACCATCATCAAATTCAAAAATATGCATTCACTTTTTACTTACCTTACCTCATACTTACCTCAGAAACACCCTTGTCGTCACATCTCAGTTTTAAACAAACACATAGGAAATGGAGAGAAATCAAAATATTCCTCATACATGTTTACTATCTGACATTGTTACGACACATTTTTAACTTGTAGATCTGCTATTTCCGCATGTAAGTGTAAAGCAGGCATAACTGGACGTAAAATCCAACACACACACACACACATTTGTTAGTATATTTAGGTTAAGTGTCATACTGTATCTACCATGTGCAACTTCAAATCCTACAAGCCAAACATAAATGTAATTGTCAACAACAAAGACACAATTAAATCTTGAATCGCAATTATATGAGTGACAATTAATCGTCCGGTACAATGTCCTAATCGT
>JBBMOE010000444.1:0-12351 GCA_037975065.1 Chaetodon trifasciatus
CTTTTGAAATACTGTTGAAAACTTGTTGAAATCCTGTTGAAAAAGAGCTGAAAAATCTTTTGAAATACTATTGAACACTTGTTGAAATCCTGTTGATAAAGAGGTGAAAGATCCTTTGAAATACTGTTGAAAACTTGTTGAAATTCTGTTGAAGAAGAGTTGAAAAATCTTTTGAAATCCTGTTGAGAAGCAGTTGATCATTCTGTTGAAATATTGTTGAAAACTGTTGAAGCTTTAAAGGTCTACAGTGGTTTACTGTTCAACATTTTCAATTGTTCAAACCGCGTGAATTGTTGAAACTTGGTTAAAAGTTTAAACCTTTTAAACTGTTCAAATCTGCCTAAAAACTTACAAAAACTAAAAGTGTATGATCTTTTTAATATTGTGTCTGGTTATAAGGTGAGTTTGAGTTTTTTAAATAGAAATTACTATTCAAGAACACATTATTGATTCAGTATATTTTGCATATTTTTCTAAACCGATACATCAATATCTGTTGAGCAAATATTAAAGACATATTAAATATTGGTCTGTGAAAAGATTAAACCTTTTTTATCCTGTGCCATTATATAGTATATTAACCTATCTGAGTATTGGTGTGAAATACATATACAATACAATTACTGTCTTGAACGTATTTGCAGGAAGTTTCGCTGCACATTTAATCTAATTGTAATATTGTGGTTGACAGAATCTGTCTTATATTGTTTGAAAATACACAACTGGAAGACAAACTTTTGTTGTTCAGTGTAAGCATGCCAAAGAAAGGGAAGAGGTCTCAAGCTGCAAAAGTGCGATGGCAGAATCTGATTATGTGTCACTGAATCCACAGGCACAGTCTCCTGGTTCTCAGACTAGCAGACAGGTAAAGGTGTCAGAGCGTGCAGACTGTGTAAAGGAGGGTCACAGGCCTGCTGATGTTGTGTCTGTCTCACAGCTGTCTTATGCTGATGCTGTAAAGAGGGGAAGTCACAATGATGTTCAGTGTGTACCAGGGCCATCTCACTTTCACAGTGTATCTCAAGGAGGCAGGTCTGATGTTACATGTGTTTTAGCATCTCGCAGTCAAGCTTCCAGCAGATACCCCAGCTTCTCCTGGAACAAGCAGTGTACATGCAACTCTCTAACTTTTCTTGCATTCCTCCATGAGAATGAAAACCTGTCAAGAGCAGACCTGGATCTGGCACTGGATAAAGGTGATGTGATGTATACACAAGTCATGAGACAATTAGCTCAGGAGGGAAGGCATGCTAATGACTTTCTAAGCACTGATGAGCTCCCAGACAGAGTTACTGCACGCAGACATGTATACAATGTGACCAAGCAGTTTTCCAGGTATGGCACGTTCAGGGACACTTCAACTGAAGCTGGACACAGCTTACTGGACCTAGAGGCAGGGCTTTGCTGTTTGCTTTCAGATGTGAAGTATGCACTGCTGATGATGACTACTTTATGTATTGCTGTATTCAGAGATAATTCAGGTAGATATGGTTTCTTTGACTCACATTCAAGAGGCCATGAAGGTTTACCACACGGCGCCGGCACTGCTGTAATGCTGACTTTCACATGTTTGGTGACATGATCAACAGACTGATTCAGTGCCACAATATCTTTGGCACATCACCAGGATGTGTGTATCAGCTGACACCTGTGCTGTTTCACACTGATGACATGCTCTATCAGAAAGACAATGTCTTACACATTATAGTACTGCTGATACTACTGTATTGCTTGTGAGTGAACACAAAGATCACATCACTTCCTGTGACACCCAGGCGTAACAGCACATGCAAAGTTCACCAAACATGATTTCTCTCCCCACACAGTATCCTATTAACAATGAATCTAAACTGGAGTTGACCTCAAACGCACACGCAGCTGCAACTGAAGCTTCTGTAAATGACCAGATGATGCAGATCAATGTAACCGACATTATGGTGGAACATTCTACATCGGACATAGCAGAAACAGGTAAGACACATATGCCAGATCTGTCAAAATTAAACAAACAGCAAAGGAGGAAAGCTAAAAGAAGGGCAAAACGTTTGAAAAAGGAAAAAAATTACAACAAAACAAATAATAGAAAAAGAAGCTCAAAAAATGAAAAAGACAGATGTATGCAAAAAATAAAGCTTATCAACAAAAGAGGAGGTTTTACATGACTAGTCGCTACAGCCTAGATAAACTGTTCAGCAAAGGCAAAAATCTTATATTACTGACCGTTACAAGCAAGATAAATTGTTCCGACAGAGGCAAAAGTCTTACATTACTGACCGTTATAGGCTAGATAAAGTATTCCATCAAAACCAAAAGTCTTACACAACCAGACACTACCAACAACATACTGAGCTCCAGCAAAAGAAGTCCTATATTACTAGTTGTTATAAACATGATTTGGCCTTCCAAAATGGCCAGAAAGCTTACATAAGGAGTCGTTATGCAAACAATCCTGAATTCAGGCTGAACCAGATACAAATCCTGAAACAACAACAGAAATAAAAGTATAGAAAAAATGTTGTATTTAAAATACTACATAACATGCGATGTGCAATGAAAATTAGAACAAAATACAGACAGATGAATATGTACAACACACAAAATGTTCAGAGTGACAACAGTTTAATTAGGCAAGCTGTATTGGTTTTTCAGTCACAGATAAAAAATGGTCCCACTTATGTGTGTACTGTTTGTCACCGGGTTTCGTTCGCAAATCAAATAAGACCCTGCATCAGAGATAATTACATCAACAATTCACGTTTGGTTGGGCCTTGCTTGACAGGAAAATATGTTCATGTTTGTAACAGTGAATGTCAAGATCCACAACGTTGCAACGTACCAGATGAGAGAAGGAAAGAGTGGATCTGTTATACCTGCAATGACCACCTTAAAGGAGGAAGCATGCCGAGCCTTGCTGTAGCCAATAAGTTACAGCTGGCAGAAATACCTCCTGAACTGTCTGAGCTGAACATACTGGAAAGGCATCTCATAGTCAAATGCATGAATTTTGTGATCCAACTATTGATGATGAAGAAAGTGATGATGATCACAGATGAAAATATGGAGAGTGATGAGTATGATGACAATGATTTGATGGAGATTGACAGGTGTGAGAGCAGTGCAATGTGTGAGGTACAAGAGGAACATGAAGGTGAACATCATAATAATAATCTCCCATGTATTAACCAACCAGAGGAGCAGTCAGCTGATACAGAGCAGGATGGTGATGAAGCAAATGGTGGCATTGTCTTAGAATCATGCCTTCAGCCATCAGACATTGAAGAGGAAATATTAACTTTTAGTAAGGGAATTTATTGCCTCGCACCCTGTGAGGGGTAACGTCCTGTAAGCTTTTTTAAAACACCAAAACTGGAGGCGCTCGCTTTTCCTGTACAATATCCCACTGGTGAAAATACACTTGATGATGACAGACCTATCCATTTATCACCCAGTAGTTATTTCAAAGCAAGGCTTTTCTGTGTTGATGATCGTTTTGCTAGAGATACAAATTATTTGTTTTTTGCACAATTTGTGACAGAAGTACACATGGCCACTTCCAGCATGAAAGGTCCCATATTATGAAAAACCAACCTTTTCTGGGTTTTGGGGTGTTATTTTGGGTCTCTGGTGCTGCCACACGCATACAAAGTGTGAAATAAGACCGTCCGCGCTTTTTTGAGTGAGATCCGAATTTCTGAAAGCACCCTTCCAAACCAGCCGTTTGAATTTGGTATCTATTGTTACGCAACTAGTGGGCACATTTGCAAATTCCCACCCACCAGCCACCACCCCCCTCCCCATCTCCCCCGTGTCTCTCCACCCACCAGATGCAGCGCTACCTTCTCACAGATACGCCATATCGTTATCGAAAACGCTGTATAAGGAGTTACAATGTCGAGGCGCCACACGCATTGTTCTGTTGTTGGCTGTAAAGACCAGCACAAATCGCTCCATCGGCTCCCAGCCGCAGAGGACAGAAGAGTGACGTGAATTGAGTTTTTGAAGGCAACGTCCCCACTACAGTTGGCAAAAACCTCTTGGTGTGTGCTAACCACTGTGAGGCTTACTGTTCTCTAACCTCGGACAGTACGAGGCAGGATTAGCCGGGAGACTTTCTCTAAAGGAGGGCTCACTTCCAGCTTTGCGTGGAATACCTGCAGACGAGGGACATGTACGTATACAAATAATTAGCTGTGTGTTTCTTTCGTAGATTAGCGCGAACTCTTGCGTGTTGTTGCGTGTGTGTTTTGCCATTGAGAACGATGTAAGGCTAACCGCTAGCTTTGAGACTACGCCATCAAACGCTAGCTCACTGCTACCGTAGCTCTTGGTACATCACATCACGTTTCTGATCTTGCAAATGAGATGCCAGCATTCACAAATATTAAGCTGTGTTCATTTTGCAGTTTTACACAAACTAAGCAAGAAGTATTTTGCCACATAGCACAAGCTAACGTTAACCGCTAGCTTCTAGTTAGCAATCAGCACGGTCTTCATATGCAAACCCAGTGACCCGGTTGGTCAAGCGATACATACACAGACACTCCGCAGGGTCTAGGCTTCGGGAATTTGACAAAATAATGCATTTGGAAATGTTTTCTAAACTGGAGTATGATAGAAAAGCCCAGGGCAAAACGAGTGTGTGGTGGAGACTGCTACATCCCCGCACAATTTACACTACAAGCGTTTTTTCTCTGGAGTTTATTTATGAGTGATCCTTTTTTACGCTGCATGCAGCTGTTGGCATAGCTATACATGTAAGATAAAGTTGATGTCACTTCTCTCTTTTTATATAGGCCAGTGCATCATTACAGTAACCTGCTGTTGATCAAGTGTAGCAGTGAGCTGTTGCAGCCTTTAGTGCTTGAATTTACGCAGTATCAGTGCTGTCAGGTTTTACTCCTGTATGCCCTGTTATAATAAAAATATACTTTTGTTACAGCTGTCCAGGCTACTGTGTCCTGCAGGACTACTGTTGTTATGTACTTCATTACAATGAGAATGCTGGACAAGCCACCACATCATCAGGGGATCCTCTTTTCAAACTGAGCTGTCCAAAGTTCATGAAGGGAGAGTGTAGAGCCAAACCAGCAAAGACTCAGGCCACATTCGTAAGTGTTAACTTCTTTTTTTTCCACACAAAAACAAACATTTATATTGTACGTGTCACAAAGTACCAAAACTCTATACTTTCAACACAATAAATAAACCAAAAAATACACACTTAAATACCTGAGAAACTACAGAATTCAAAGTGCAAAATGTCACTATATTTGCAGTTGTTGAATAATGTAATAAATGATACTAATGATTCACTTTTTTTTCTGTGTGTCTGTGTATTGCACAGGCTATATTGATGATTTAATGTACATGATCATGGAGAAGGTCTTTGTTGACCCATCATACAACAGAGCTGAGATTCTGAAGATAAACATTCTGCTGGACATGTCTTCACAATATGAGCATCCAGAATCAATTGAGAAAATTGAACATTATGTTAGTCGACAGGTTCTATAATGTCAACGTCTGTATTCACATTTTTCTAATATGGATTCAGTGAATCCTTCACGAGTACTGTATTTCCATGTACAAATATTCATGACTGCGGTCAATAAATATTTATTGTATATCTGGAAAGTGTTTCATGTGAATAAATGTGTAATGTACGGTATTTGCTAAGGAAAAACTTGGCTATTTGTTCAAGAAAAAATATGACTGACTTTAGTTTATTATGGTGTATGAACAGTGAAGTTGATTATTATAGATGAAACTCACTGCTCTGTCCCCCATAGCTGTAAGGGACCATAGTCAGCCCTGCAAGTGTTGTATGCACACTTAGGCAAACAGGTTCTAAACCTGGATGGTTGATCATGCATGGAGGCCTTTCATCCAGCTACTGCAGCCGTCTTGTAACCTATTATGCATGACATAAGGTGAGTATCTGCAGTGGCATGTTGTCTGCAATCATATACTGTGATCATACTGTAAGTGCAGGTGAAGACACTGTGACACCTGGCAGCATATGTTCTCAGGCTCTGACTGCATTGTTGCACAATTTCCACATGTGTACTGATGCAAGAAAAGAAAAATGACAATTCATGCATGTATAAAGCCAAAGAAATAGACGTTGCATACCAGCATTTTCAACCAATAACAGTACCCCTTTTTTACATTTGAATGCGTGTGCTCTAGCTAGCTACTTTTTCTCAGCCTGAGCTGAATGGTCAGTAGTGCTGCACAGCAGTGTCGTCTGTGTGCTCTGCCCATTCATGTGTAAATGAGACGGAGCACTGAAACTAACAGCACAGTTACACCAGTCTATGTCTCAGCAACCCAGTGATTGCTAGAAACCCCCTCATCTTTATGTAAACAAACCAGCTTGTGTGGTTTGCGTGACGTGGTGAAATCAGCAGACATACTAAAGTGGACATACACTATTTCCGTGTTTTCGTCACATGCCCATATAATTTCTTAGGGTATGAATTATGTTTCGTTTGGGTGGTGGGTATGCTTGTTAGAGGCTTTTAGCTGAGTTTCTCCCCTTCACTCTGGTATGCTACAAGTTAGGATTGGTGCTTCCTAGCATTAGCGTTGACCGTCTGAACTGCGGGCCTCTCACGCAGGCAGCGCTAGTACTGAAGAGAAAAAAATAGAAAGACGTTTTTAGACTAACCTTTCAGAAGCGTCCTGCTGAATTCTCTGAGGTTCTGAAGGAGCCTCCCCTCCTTCAGGATCTTATTCAGGTTCGAACATGTCCGGTTGAACTACTGAAAAACACGTTTACAGCCGCCATGTCCGCTACTTTCACACACATAGTGCCATGTGAGTCTACGCTCTCCCCGTTACCACAGTAACATGGGTGGGACAGCAGCAGCTCATTTGCATTTAAAGCTACAGACACCAGAAACAGCACATTCTGAAAGGGGCTGAAAAAGAGGGAAATAGAGGGGGGAGAGAATCGTTTCCTGAAAGCTATTTCCAGCAAACAGCTTCAGAAACATGTTTTATGAAAAACATAGACCTATGTAACTTATTGAAAAAGCCTCATAATGTGTCACCTTGAAAATACAGCTGCGCAAAGGAAAGCCTGTGACTCGAAATGGACGCAAAATAAACTCCAGAATCCTGCAAGACAAAGGTGAGGTTGAAAAACTTGTGCGGAATAAAGATACAGTCAGATTCATGGAGCCACTGAGAGGCACACCTGCATACTGGACAAAAACAACAACAGATCTGTTTGCTATGATCAGGCAATTAGGAACTCCTACATTTTTCTGTACATTTAGTGCAGCAGAAATGAGATGGCCTGAGGTGATAAAGGCAATACAGACTCAGCAAGGTGCACACGTTAACTTTGAAGAGCTTGACTGGGCTACAAAGTGTGAGATCCTACGAAGCAACCCTGTGACAACCATGCGCATGTTTGATCGTCGGGTGGATGCACTATTCAGAGATCTGATCCTGTCTCCTGCACAGCCCATTGGTAAGGTTGTCGACTACTTTTATCGCCTTGAATTCCAGGCTAGAGGCTCGGGGTACATACACTGTCTGTTTTGGGTAGAAGGAGCACGTGTGTTTGAGGAGGACTCTGATAAGACTGTGTGTGATTTCATTGATAAGTATGTAACAGCCCAGTTGCCTGACCCAAACACTCAGTCAGAACTGCACAGAAAGGTAAAAAAGCTGCAGATGCACAGTAAAAACCACTCCAAATCATGTCATAAAAATAAGAAGCCTGGTTGCCGATTTGGATTTCCTAAGCCCCCTGCCAATGAAACCATGATCACACAACCTGGAGAGAATACTGACTCTGCAGTATTGACAGCAGCAAAGGAGAAGCTTAAACCAGTGACAGAGTTGCTTAATAACCCTGAAACTCCATTTGTGGATTTACCTGAGCTGCTGACTAGGTGTCATTTGAGTTATGAAGAGTATGAACAATGCCTTGAGTTAATGACCAGTTCCAGTGTTGTGATAATGAAGCGTGATCCAAAGGACTGCTGGGTAAATGAATACAATCCTTACCTCCTCGATGCCTGGGATGCCAATATTGATATCCAATACATTCTGAACCCATATTCATGCATAATGTACATAACATCCTACATCACCAAGGCAGAACATGGAATAAGTGAATACCTGAAAACACTGATTCAAAACACTGACACCAACAGGACTGATGATGAAGAAATGAAGCAGATCATGCAAGCCTATTCAAAAAAGAGAGAAGTGAATGCTCAGGAGTGTGTAACTCGTGTTTGTGGCATACACATGAAGGAATACTCTCGTAAAGTCATATTTATACTGACAGAAGATAATGCACTGAAAATGAGCTATCCTATGTCATTGCTGGAAAACAGAACAGACGACTCAGTGGACGTGTGGATGACAGGTTTGAGAGAAAAATACAGCCAGACCTGAAACACAGGAGTTTGAAACAATGTGCTTGGCTGATTTTGCCTCAAGTTGCAGGATTGTCTATGGCAGGCAGAAAGATGGTAAAAATGTTGTGCCCCTTCTAAATAACATGGGATCTGTTCAAATCAGAACAAAAGGAAATGCTGTAATCAGATATCACCGCTACTCACAGGAAAAAAATCTTGAGGAATTTTACAGCACACTACTAAAACTATACCTCCCACACCGCTCACCGAGTCACAGCTGAAAAGTCAGTGGTATCCAACATATGAGTCCTTTTTCTCTCACGCCTGTGTTCAGCTACCAGGGTCAGACCTTGTCCAGCCTGTGCATGCAATTGTGGAGGAAAACAGAGCCAAGTATGAGAAACACAATGAGGAGATTGAGAAAGCCATAGAGGAATTTGAGCAGAATGGACCCATGCGTGATGAATGGTGTAATCTTGCTCCTGAATCTGAACTGGTGAGGCTGGAGTGTATAGAAGAATTAGAGCAAGTACATTCAAATGAGCCAAATGAACAGGACAATGTCCCAGAGGACAGTCTTCAGTCTGAAGCGAGAAGTACAACCATAGCCATGGTGGAAGGCCCTCACATAAATCCTGCAGTCTTACGTCAGATGTATCAAAACCTGAACCAGAAGCAAGCATCCGTGTTCTACAAAGTTAGAGAGTGGTGTATAAAGCGTGTCTGTGGCTTAAATCCAGATCAGTTTTTCTACTATATAAATGGGGGTGCAGGTACAGGAAAGTCACACCTTATCAAGTGCATCTACTCAGAGGCATCCAAAATACTGTGTAAATTGCCGAGAAACAGTGAGGAAACAGATATATCGATGCCCACTGTGCTGTTAACTGCATTCACTGGCACTGCAGCTTTCAACATTTCAGGTAAAACACTGCACTCTATACTCAAACTACCCAGAAGCCTAAAACCCCCATTCCAAGGACTTGGCAATGCACTGGATGAGGTAAGGGCAGAGCTTTCAAATGCAGAAATTATTGTCATCGATGAAGTGTCCACGATATCCAAACACCTTTTTGCCTATGTGGATGCAAGACTTAAACAAATCAAAGGAAATCAGAAGCCTTTTGGAGGAATGTCAGTTCTTGCTGTTGGAGATTTCTACCAGCTTCCACCAGTAGGACAAGCTAAACCTCTTTGCGTGTACGAGCCATGCCACCTCGACCTCTGGCAAGACCATTTTCAGATGACCACAGCGACAGAGATCATGTGACAGAAAGACGATGTTGCCTTTGCTGAAATGCTGAACAGGATCCGAGTGAAACAGAAGGCTGACGTGTTATCTGAAGTAGACAGAACTTTGCTTTCACAAGCCACCACAGGCCCAGCACTTTGCCCAAATGATGTACTGCACATTTTTGCAACTAAGAAGCAGGTGCATGAACACAACACAGCAACATTAGCGCTGCTTCATTCTGATATCATAAATATTGATGCAGATGACTACAAAAAGGACCCACGAACAGGGAGAATGGCAAGACAAGCTAAACCCTATCAAGGAGCAAAAAAGGAGCTGCCTGTCACACTACAAATAGCAGAGGGTGCACGTGTTATGCTCACCAGGAATATTAACGTAAGTGATGGATTAGTTAATGGCACATTTGGTAAAATTGCACGAATAGTGACCTGTACAAAAGATGGTGATGGAAATATAACATAATTAAGTATGTTGTAACAGACAATTTAATGTGATTTACTGAAATGATGCCCACAATACGCGTATATTGTTTACTGTAGCATAATATACTAAAGCTTGCCATAATAAGTACAGTTTCCTGCAACGTTGTATTGTAAAGCTTATCATAATCAAGTCTTGTTTAAACCGTTTCACAACTGTAATACAATGGTCTACCAGTGTCTACAATGGTATTTTGGCTTATTGTAATGTCATTTCTTGGAATATCGTCAAATGCTTCTTATCCCAAAAATCTTTACAACCTAAGCTACAACTCTATGTAAGTAAAGGTTAGCAACTGGCTTAATCCTATCACTGTTATATTTCCTTCTGATAAATTTCTTGTATTACTTTGTGATCTGTTTGCTCTGCTCCTTTGAACCTCCCAAGGCTGGCTACCCATGGCCAGTTTCCAGCTCCCTGTAGCACAGTGTAACAGATCACAGTTTAACAAGGCACAGTTCAAAAGGTCACAGTTTTATAGATATGTACATGACACAAACAATATTGTAAATACAGCCATTGAAAGTACCCTGCCTGCAACAGGCCGACACCAACTGAGCTTGCTGCACCAGCCTATCTGAGGCTGGGAAAACAAGGAAAGAAGGACTAAGGGTCCTCTTTACACAAAAACTCTTTGTTTGCCTGCCTGCCAAAGCAGCAAACCCACGCACCTCTCCAACAATTGAGCCTCCAGTTACTGTGGAAAGAAGAGACCAGAGTCCAGAGTACTTGTCCTCAGTTTACTGAACCTCAACAAGTTACAGGTAAGTGATCCATGTGTATGACATGTCAGAAGTAATAAGTATTTAGAAGAATCAGTTTTAAAATACATAATGTCAGCACTTAATGGTTAAAGATGTATTGCACTTTGTACCCCAGACACCCACACACACACACACCCCAATGAAACTGTCGATGTAACGTGGCAGGGCACTGAGGAACCATGAGAGGAAAAGAAACCACCTATGGGGAGCTCATCCACACTGCAAGGGGTCAAAGCCCGCAGCCACAGGGAGCACCACCGCAACAGAGACCCCCGCCCCAGATAGACCGTGGGGACACCACATTACAGGGCAGCGCCCCCCAGTCCTCCGGGCCCGAGGGGTCCCCAGGATGACGCCCCGGCGGGCAGACCAGACACACCTCACAGCGTGGAGGCCCCCCATGAGGAAGCACTGGAGCTAAGACCTAAAATACAATAGAATAAAAGACCTAGAACCATAAAAGACAATAGAATAAGGAGACCTAAAACCTAAAAGACAAAAAAATAAAAGACTTAAGACCTGAAATTAAATAGAATAAAATGACTTAAAAGCTAAAAAAAAACGGTAGGATGAAACCGATCTAAAT
The DNA here is from genome assembly GCA_037975065.1 of Chaetodon trifasciatus. Classification (NCBI taxonomy): domain Eukaryota; kingdom Metazoa; phylum Chordata; class Actinopteri; order Chaetodontiformes; family Chaetodontidae; genus Chaetodon; species Chaetodon trifasciatus. The sequence goes on from JBBMOE010000444.1 coordinate 11,467, forward strand.
CAAAAGAGTAAAAGAAATCAATTAAAAGCCAAACTAAAAAGGTGAGTCTTGAGTCTCCTTTTAAAAACATCAACGGTCTCTGCGGTCCTGATGCCCTCCGGCAGGCTGTTCCAAAGCTTCGGACCACAATGGCTGAAAGCCGCCTCCCCGTGGGTTTTGGTTCGAACCCTTGGAACAATTAGAAGGCCGGTGCCAGAGGACCTCAGGATCTGCGAGGGCTGATAAGATAAAAGGAGGTCAGATAAATAAGATGGCCCGAGACCATTAAGACACTTAAAAACTAATAAGAGCACCTTAAAATTGATCCTGAAACACATGGGGAGCCAATGCAGCGATTCTAAAACCGGTGTAATGTGCTCCCGCCCTCTGGTCCTCGTCAGCACACGTGCGGCTGAGTTCTGAAGTAATTGTAAGGTATAGATATTCTTTTTGGGAAGACCAGAGAGCAGGGCATTACAGTAGTCTAGACGGCAGGAGATAAAAGCATGCATCAGTACCTCCGTGTTAGCCTGAGAGAGAAACGGGCGGACTCTGGCTATATTTTTAAGATGGTAGAAACCTATCTTTGTTACATTTTTAATATGAGGAATAAAACTGAGCTCAGAGTCGAAAATGACGCCCAGGTTCTTAACAGATTCTGAGGGTGTAAAACCTTGTAGTTTTGGTAAAAGTGTCTCTCTCTTGCCTTCAGGACCAGTAACTAAAACCTCTGTTTTATCCTGTTTGAGCAGTAGGAAGTTCTCTGCCATCCATGACTTCATGTCTGAAATACAGTTTAAAAGGGTATCAATAGGCCCTGTGTCATCAGGAGACACGGCAATGTAAAGCTGTGTATCGTCAGCGTAGCTGTGGAAGCTGATGCCATGTCTCCTGATGACATCCCCA
>JBBMOE010000445.1:0-12306 GCA_037975065.1 Chaetodon trifasciatus
ATATTCCTGGTCTGGTCTAGTCTGGTAATAACAGTTTCTGGGATGTGATGCCAGCAAGAAATCGTGGGCTGTTTCTGGAGTTGGTTGTTGTTGTGTCTTGCTGCTAGCGTTAGCGTTGTATTGGTTCTTTGTGTTTTATGAGATTGTTAAAAGGAGCTTCTTCTCACTCCTCCTCTTGACAGTTTAGCTCTACTTTTGTCGTCATCTCTTATCCTAAAATATCTCCACACTGCCGACATCACTCCTCCTCTGCATTCCTGTCCAGCCGTCAACATCAGGCTAACGCCGTGTTGCTGAGAAGTGGTATCAGGTGGCGTAGTATCAGAGTAGTTTTATGATTATACATGCACACGGCATTGTACCCGATACCCGATACTGGTATTGGTGCATCCCTGATCATATCAGTCCCTTTTGTGTCTCCTTGTCTTGTAGTAGTAATGTGTCACTGATGTTAATTCCTGTCAAAGCTGCTGTTGGACCTCTAAACTGCAAAGTTATTGCACAGCTGAAAGACCAAAGATCAAGAACCTGCAGACTCTTGTACTTTATTCACGACTTTTGGGTCCTTATTAAGACATTTTTGGTTTTGGTAAACACTGTACTGAGGTCTTCCATCAACTTGCTTGCTGGAGGGGAATTAGATGAGAAGACTGACACCACTCTTGAATCTGTTTGTTAAATATGAAGCTACAGCCAGCAAGCAGTTAGCTTAGCTTAGCACAAAGAGTGGTAGCAAGCTGAACATTGATGTTACTGTGCCAGAAAGCGAGTAAGCAAAGTGAATATTCCCCCAGATGTCAAACAGTTCCTTTACATTCTGTTTGGTTCATCCATGAATTGAATTATTCTCTTGTTTGACATGTGCTTACGTTTGGACTTTTGTAAATGTGCTGTTATTTTTTACAAACAGAAAAGCTCAATGGGAGGTTTTATGTACAGTTAGAGGAGCTCATTTACCTTAATTTGTATGGAGGCTGGGAGGAGCTGCTTGGGCCTTCTTTACATACATTTACTGTGCCGCTGCTGTTTTTATGAATTTCACCTGATGAGCATCGATATTAAAGTTTGCACAAGTGATCAAAGGCATGCAGGATTTTTTGTTTCTGTCGCTGCTCAGTTTTATGATTTCTGTCTTCCCAGGGTGCAACGTGAGCAGCTGGCTGCCATCTTCCAGCTGCTGAAAGACAACAAGGAGACGTTTGGGGAGGTGTCCGAGGGACACTGAACTTTTTCCAGCCCAGAGCAGGATATTCTAGCTACATGTGTAGTAGGTTGAAAAGGCTACATGTTCATTTTCTTATGAAAACAGACACCCCCTGTTTTTTTGTTAAACATTTGAACTGATTTAACGTTTACACAGTTAAGTTGATACTTAAACACATCAGTAGATGGCGATACTATGCCACCATGGATACCCTAGGGAGAGTCGTATAACCGGAGCAAGACGCAAACTTGTGTCCTGTCTCTCATTAATCCACAGGTATGTTTAAAAATGCTTTCCCTAGATAAGCACTTTTTAATAACTAATTTAAGGTTATTGCAAGTAGTGCTGTGTTGTTTAGAGATGTTTTTAAGATGTATAGTAACGAGAGAAGAGTGCATTTATAACGGCATAGTGAACGGGCAGCGTCGAGACCCGCCATTTTGTGCATTTACTTGAGATTGTTAAACTGTTTTAAAAGTAGTATTTTAAGTGTATGTTACAGATGTTTGTTACTAGAGATATGCAGAAATGTGTTTAAGGAATGTTACAGAGTTCAATTCAGTCAATTAAAAGTAGATATTAGAGAGAGAAACAGCATATTCAAACTAGTTCAGTTTGTGAAGCATACTCGCACCATTATGCAAGACAGCAAAAGCAGTGTTAATGTCAATGTTGTTAGGGATTATGTGTATGTTATGTGAGGGTAGGATAAGTGTGGAAGCATGTAAAAGTCTTAGAACATGAGTGAATGTAGATGTAAAAATGAGAATGTGATATAGGGAGTATAATTTTGTAAAGGTAATATTTTAGTTAAGCCAGTCTTAGTGTATGTGGAATAGAAGTTAAGTTATTGTCGATCTGCTTGTATTTATTTTTGGTAAAACAGATTTTATATTGTTTATTTTGGTTTTGTTTATTTATTAATTTGTGTTATATATTTGTGTTATATATGTTTTGGTGTGAATGTTAAAAGGACATGTTGAGAATGTAAATGATGAATAACATATGAAGTAAGGATGATTTCACTGAAAATGTATTATAGTTCTATGAAATTATTCAGAATTAAATGAGCAACGACTGGAGCAAGACGCAAACTTGTATCCTCTCATTAATCCACAGTGCACCCTTGCCTGTGGACCTTGTCTATTGGCCCAGATTTCCTCTAGGTCTGGCACCGGTAATGTGCAAATAAGGACTAAAAGGAATAACTTAGTTTTGTATTATAATAAAGAAGAAAACATGTTCATTTATTGTCCACCTTTTTTAAAATTCAATGTCATCTTCATTAACTCTGTAACAGGTACACATCCTACAAAGTCTCTCCTGAATTCCCCTCGGTTGTGTAATAAACCACATTATGTCCCAATGTGAATGTGTGTGAGAGAGAGTCCTCTTTTATTGTATATATCTGTATCATTAACTGTGTAGTAGCACCGCCCAATCACACTTAAGTGACAAGTGGTGTAAAGTAGTACGTCTGGTGACTTCTCCACTGGGCCATGAACTTCAGGAGGGAAAGCGAACCTCAAACACACTCCCTGTTTAATTGAACTGCAAAGCCTCTGAGTCTCAGGAATGGCTCTCAAAGCTCTCAGGTATTTTTTTGTGCTGGTCGTGATCTCAACTGCTGCTGTGCTTTTCATTTTATCATGGGGACATTTCTCAGACGGCATCGGGTAAGTTGTATTTAATCTAGAGAAACTTAAAGACTAAGGATGTTTAAATCTAATATTTTCAGTAAAACTGGTTGCAAATTCTGTCAAGAAATGTGTATCAGCACATTTCCAGGTACAGTTTCTTTCTTTAAGTCATCTTAAGTGTAGCTTATTAATTCTTTTATATTGTATCTGATGCAATACTTGTTATAAAGACACTAAGGATGTTTAAATCTGTAATATTTTCAGTAAAACTGGTTGCAAATTCAGTCAAGAAATATGTATCAGCACATTTCCAAGTACAGTTTCTTTCTTTAAGTCACCTTAAGCGTAGCTTGTTAATTCTTCTGTGTTGTATCTGATGCACCACTTGTCACTCAGCTGGGCTGCTGCCTTGGGAAACAACAGACACAGAGGTGATGTCAGTTTCTTTGTCAATGACATTAAGTTGCGGGATAAGAAAGGAAACTCTACTCCACTTCCTGCTGTGTTGACAAAAACAAACCCAACGGCAACGCTAAAAATCAGGGCCTCCACACATGCCGCTGTGGCTGAGACACCCATGCCCGTCCTCTCCGTTGAGTCCTTCAAGAAGCTTCCTCAGTGGGATTTTGAGGACGTTTATAACCAGGACGCCCCACCCAGGAATTCTGTAAGCATGTTAAGACAAAATAGGACAGAAAAGACAAGAATTAACTTTGTGGGAGTGGGTAAACATGGCAGGTGTCTGCACTGCTGCACATTCAGCTGTGTCTTTGATGGGACTTTCTCTTTGCTTTCCTCTTTAATGCTTTCAAACAGTATCACTGAACTAAACTTAATCAATCATATTTGAGTGAGGACTGATTTCTGATTGTCTATCAGCTGATTTTACCTGCTGTGTCTTCAGCTGCATGGCCCGTCAATAAATCCCTGGCTTCACGTTTTCTGTGTATTTGTTCCTCTTAAAAATATTTCATAGTTTAATATCTTATCCTACATTCTCAGACATGTGCCCAGTCTGTGCAAAACTCTGAGAGCTTCAAGGAGGCTTTTCTTCCCAACATTCGTCTGTTTCTGCACAAAGACAACATCAACATGAGCGAGTGGAATCGACTTTCACACTTTAACAACCCTTTTGGATTTATGGGATACAAGTATGACGGTGGGTGTTGGTCTGTTAGCGTCTGTAAGACTGTAATTCGTAATCACTGTGTGTGGTTGACACACATAGGGATTATCCTGGATACTCATCCAACCAAAACTGTGATACACTGAGGGACGTGAATTTTTCACACTTACTATCAATAAGGAGTAATTAGGAGGTCAGTGAGGGAAAACTCTTAGTTAATGACCTAGTAGTTATAGAATATGGTCATGCCAAGTACGGCATTAATAAGTGTTTTATAATGACTAATAGACAATATGCTATTAATATGCAGGCTAATAAGAAGCTATTTAATGGTAAATATGTGCACCTTAATATAACATTTAAAGCTGCTCTGATGAATATTTTTACATTAACAACTGATAAAACATGAAAGGGAGTGAAGAACCCACATAGAGTTATCACTTGAATTTGCTGTTTCTCTTACTTTTACAGAGCTTTTTAGCATCTTTCAGCTCATTGTTTTAGTTTTATGCCCACAGCTCAACACTCTCATCATCGTTGTCTCTGAATGCTCAAAACTCAGTGTACCTACAGCTGCTTTAAGTAAATACATTTAAATCACTTGCAAGCAGCAACCTAGCAAACCATTTGCAGTATGCATGTGAGCTTTGCTTGCAGAACGGGCTGTTTGGCATGATTTATTGTTTTGGTTTGCAGATGTGATGGCGTCAGTGAAGTTGATCCCAAAGCCAAAAGAGCCACTACTCCATCCGAAGCCGGGCAGTGATGGGTGTGTGCGCTGTGCTGTGGTGGGCACTGCGGGGATCCTCAATGGCTCAAAAATGGGGAAAGAAATTGATGCTCACGATTATGTTTTCCGGTAAGAAAGAAGGAGAGAAGAAACCTGTTACATACATGTACATACCACCTGGCAACAGTCAGTCACAAAGCCTCTTCTCTACTTAAAGCTCAAATTTTTATCAGGTACTTGATATTTAACAGAAGAAGCCGTTTGCCAGTCTTTATGCTAAGCTAACCTAAGCTAACCAGCTGCTGGCGGTAGCTTCATATTTACCATACAGACAATTGAGTGGTATAAATCTTTCCGTCTGACTCCTGGCAAGAAAGCAAATAAGTGTATTTCTCCGACAATTATAGCTTTGATATGCGCTGCTCTGGGTTTGCTTAATCAGCATGTTGTAGAGTGTTATACTCACTTGCTGTGCCTTATTGCAGCTTGCCCACTTTGCAGATAAACATATAAACTCCACTGTCGCCTCAGTGTTACTGAAACAACACCTGCATGTGCCTTCGCCTGTATGATTTGACTGGCAAAAACAGCACCAGATGCATTACACTGATAATTGCTATCAATGAGTATAGCGTTGTTTTATCTGGACCTGGTCTAACGTGATCTGGATGGGGATAAAAGCTACAAAATCGCCCTTTTTTTTTAAAGAAGGAACTCGACTGCAGGTCCCTCACTCCAACAGCTGTCAGACTGTTCAACTCCGACATCATTTCATTTAATGCAGCACCATGCTGATGTTGTTTCACACCACAACATCAAAAACCTGTTTTGCACTACGCCGTTATTTATGTTAACGTTTGCTCACATCTATTACATCTGCGCAAACATCTTGTGCAATATTAAATATTGTTTTTACTGTGTTATATATTTTTCTACCGCGTAATAGTACAAAAACACGGTATTTAATTATAGTATATTATTCATGTGGAATTTTGAGGCTTCCTTCTCAAGGTAATAGTATGCGTGCTGTCTGTTACAACTTAATTTCCCAGGCGTGGGGTCAATGAAGTTTCATCTTATCTTGTCTTTTTTTTTTTTTTTTTTTTTTTTGAAGAAGATGAACAAGAAGAAAGGCTTCACAAACTTGAAACAGTTTTTTCCAACAGTTTACATTTCACAAGTCTAAGCGTCTGGGGTTTTAAACTAGACAAGGTCTTATGTGATCTGGAGGCTGAAGGCTGAGAAAAGACTTTTGGGAATATCTGCCACGTCTTTGCACACATCTTCTAAATCCTACTTACACTATCTGGCGCTGCATACTGTCATAAAATGAGAGGTGAGGTTTACAGTAAATAAAGATCGACTGATGTAACCGTGTTGACCGATGGTGTTAGGCATTTTGCTTAACATGTTTGAGAGGATGTTCAGCAAACATCGAGCTATTTATCCAGCTCCACAAAGCCATAATCAGCCAGTACAAAGTCATCACAGCAAGGATTCTTTTCTTTTATAGAGCTGCATATGTGACTTTCACTGAATTCACTGGACTCATACACACCTGCATTTGTTCCAGCTCTCATGGTGCTGCCATGCACTCCAATCTCCATGTTTAATTATTAGCTGACTGGCGGTGTGGCACTTCATCTACATTTTATGGCAGACACAACACAAAGGACAGCACAATAAAACAAACAAGCAGGGCAAAAGCCATGATTTTAGAATGACTACAATGACGAGTCTGCTTTGTGGGTATCATATTCTTTTATTTTTTAAGTTAATGAAGACTCAGCCACATGTGGATTAACATCTGGATGTGTGTGTGCGGCAGGATGAACGGAGCAGTCATCAAAGGCCATGAGGAAGATGTGGGAAAAAGGACGTCAGTGTACGTTCACACAGCCCACTCCATCACTACGTCGCTGTATATATTCAAGAAGTATGGATACACATCTGCGCCTCATGATGAGGTAATCAAACTCAGTGGTGTGGTGTTGTGATGGTTTATACACCCCAACACACACACATTCATCTGTCATCCACTTCCTTTTGGCAGGGCATAAAATTTGTGATGATTCCTGAGGGGATGAGAGACTTCCACTGGCTTAAGGGTCTTCTCAAGGGAGAACGGATCTCAGGCAGCACATATCACAACCAACTGTGAATATCAACTCTTTATATATTTTTAGTACAGAGTAACATGCAAACACAGAAACACATTTACAGTAGGTATATGCAGCATAAGAATGAAGTTTTGTTCTCCAAACTGTAAAAACATTGAGTTACTCCAGCGCCACACTTCAGGCAACAAAGTCAATCATTCACTGAAATTATAAGTAAAAACTCTGTATTTAAGTCCTCTGACAAGGCCGACATCCACCCACACGTTAACAGCTGCAAACACTAACAGCAGCAGATTAAGTCTTGAGTCGCCCTGAACGCAACATAATTTAAGGGGCATTTCTTATCCAGTTTTGTCTCAACAAAACCCACTTTCATCATGTCATTCTTTCATTATCATTTCTTACTTTTGTATTTTAATCCTCCAGGCCAAGGACGTACTATGGCGGGCAGTACAACGAGAGCCGCTTCTATGTCCTGCACCAGGATTTCCTCAGATACGTGAGAAACAGGTCAACCTCCTCTCACAATCCCATTCAAACTTTTTAAATTCTTATGGTTTATCATGACAATAATGATAATTGTTTTGTGTGCAGAGCTCTTTTGTGCAGGGATGTAGCCTATAAATTTAAAAACAAAATCAAGCAGGAACAAAAATGAAAATGAAAAGTAAAATGATAGTAACATTACAAACAATGACTACAAAACTAAAAATGATAAAAATGGCAAAAAATATAAGGATAAGAGTTGACAAGGTATCCCAAATTAAAAGCAATAGAACTTCTCAGGCCATTTACTTTTTTTAATAAAGCTGTATTAATTTAATAGTAGTCTGTAGTTTGATGATTTTGATGTACATATCATGGCCCACAGGTTCTTAAAGTCCGCTAATCTGAACTCTATACACTGGCCAATAGTCAGACCAACCAACGGGGCATTCGCTGTCTTCCTGGCTCTGCACACCTGTGACACTGTAAGTTAATATTACTTAAACTCTCGGCAGGAAATTGAACAAGTGTATTTCTCAAAATGTCAAACTTGTCTTTTAACAAGTCGTTTCTTGATGTGACTTATTCTAAACCGTCCCTGTTCTGTTTTTGTCATTCTTAGGTGAGCACATATGGATTCATGACTGACGACTACGACAAATACTCAAACTACTATTTTGAGAATAATAAAACCAATGTTGTTTTTTATGTCAACCACGACTATATTCTGGAGAAGAATCTGTGGACAAAATTACACAACAGCAAAATAATTAGGCTATATCAAAGACCGGACTCAGAAAAAGGGACAGAAAAGCCAAAGTAACACTGATACAAGCCGGTAATGGCATCAACAACTGAGATCATTTTAGATTTTTAAAGAGGGTATTCGTATTGTTTACCCTCCTTGGGGACCAGATAAGAGAGGTTTTCCATTAAGAGAAATGAAACTCTGCGACTTAACGTGTGACTGTAACACTATCTGGATTGAGCAATAACCTGGGGCCTTATCATTTTATCAAGGCAATCTAAGATTTATTACTATTATTGAGATTGATTGTAGATGGAGTGGACAAAATAAAAGTAACTCCTCTCTGTACACAGTTTCCAAAGTGGACAGAAAGTTGAATCAACACCTCGGGCAAAACAGTTTCAGCAAAAATCCGACATTTGAACCTTCATGAAAGTCAAATTTGGAGAAGGGCTGTATTAAACTGCATTCGTTTTGGCTAAATTTAGCATTTAGCTAGTTAATTGTACTGTATCTGTTTACAAGCAATCAAGGGAATCCTTGATGTATGCACAGCAGCAGGGTTTTGAACTCACTGCCACATTGTGATGATAGCCTATACACCTTTGCAGTATTTAGATTAAAAAAACACAAATTACTTTTTAGAGCTCTAAAAAGTAAATTTACCTGGTAAATTCATGCACACAAACATTGATAGATGTCTGTCATGTGTAGCTATCTATCGTGAATTCTGGGGGGAAACAGCAGCTAGCAGCAACAATAATGCTAACCCAGCACAAAGGGTTAGCTCTTTCAAGTTAGCGACAAGTGTTCTGTGTTTATCCCCCAGACAATCGACTGGCAGCACTGATTAAGAACACTGAAACGCCATCACTCAAGCAATGTCAGAATTTATTAAATTCCTGCTGTTTGCTTGGACGAGTTAAGAACACAAAAGCCCTTTAGTGCTGATATTAGCAATGTTAGCATGTAAGCTAATTCCTACTGTTGCCATGGTAACAGGCCACCGCTTGCCGTCAGAAGATACTACATATATGACAGATGTCTTATGATAGTACACAACTATTACTGTCTGTAAAAACACCAACTGCCAATTTTGGCAAAGCGTACAATGGTGGAAAGTACATTCATGCAGCTACTTGTAGGTACTTCAGTATTTTCCTATGGTGAAGCATAACTAGTGGTGGAACTAAGTACATTAACTACAGTAGATAATCACAAATTCAAGGCACTTGTATTTTATTTGTATTTCCATTTTCTGCTACTTTTTATTTCAACTCCATTCTATCTCAGAGGCAAATATTGTATTTTTTACAGTACAAAATGTAACTTTCACTGTGATCTTCTCTCCATTTAATATTCAAAAACATTTGAGTTAATAAAACTAAGATATTCATTCATTGATTTATTATTGCTGATTCTTCATGGCTATCTTTCAGTGCATTGACCATCATCAAATCATACCTATCATTAATTTAGCTGGATTTTGGATTAGCAACAGTGCAGAAATGTAGACTTTAAAGAGAGTCCCCAAATACCAAAAACAAATAGCACCATCTGCTGACACATTAGAGCTAAGACTTCAAATGTGGAACTGCCTGCCTGAAATCTCTGCCCAGTTTGTGCCTTCTTTTAAATCCCTCATCTAAATATATTGTCCTGCAAAAGACTTTTCTAACGCAACCTGGTTCCACACCTTTGAACATGGCAATTCAATCTGATTATCAGACTATGTGTTAATAATACTTTTCATTTTAATAACATATCTTTTCATTCATTTTCAATACATGTCTGCCCCATATTAACAAAATATTGTATTACAAAAATATTATCATGCATTAGTTTACCTTTATTTTCTCTTGGGATGTAGTTGTGCCACCTTGTTGTTTGTTTTGTTTATTTATTTACTCATTCATTTCATCAAGACAAGATAATGTCAATGTGATAGAAATGCAACTTTAAATATGTTCATTTCTAAACCCTAATGTGTTGATGTGACTTGTCAAAAAGTACCCAAATATCACAATCGTAGGTATTAAAAGTAATATTGTACTGCTCTTGCAGTGTGTTCACTCGTGCAATGCTCGACAGTCAGTTAACATTTTAAAGTCCTCCAGTAATCACACAAGGCTTGACTTTTTTTGTACTTTACTGGAGTTTTGTTTCCTCTTTAGGTTATGCTTTGTTTGTAAAACTGCAACATTACTGAAATAAAAACATGAATTAGTACAGAAGCATTTTCATTTGCATGTAAAAATTATGTGTTTTAAACATGCCCTTTAACTATGTTAAGCAAAACTGTACCATACAAAAAAAACTATCACAGCAACTACCAGTCACAATCCAATGGCGGGAAAGCACTAGCCGCTGCTAGCCAGCAGAGCATGTTTGACTAAAACGATAAAACAAAATATGACATAGCACATGACTTTTCTTCAAAATTCTCTCAACATGCTACTCACCAACACATAGTTTCCAAGCCAGAAGCGTTTAAGGGGGGAATTCAGCAGCTATGAATCCAGCCGCGTCCATCTTGTCTGTCAGTGCTCAACTGAAGTATGTGCTTGACTGAGAAATGTGCTTGACTGCATAACTACCTGAGACCAGTAGGTGGCAGCACCGAACATGAACTAATACAGAGAAATCAACTGCTTTTAACATCTATAATTATGAAGCTCACTTTTTAACCTTTTTGACTTTAACTTATTTAACTTATTAACTTAAAGGCATCACAAATATATAGGAATTGTAACAGTAAATTTGTAGATATTTGGCTTTGTTCTCCCAAAACAGAACAAAAAAAAGCTTTCTTTGCCAAAACTGTACTTAAAATCTAAACTCTTCATTGATTCCAACAGTGTAACCCACATAAAAAATATCCTTACTAAATCCATCAATGTAGTTTAGAGGTGTAAGTTCCATGCCCGCCAGAGGTGGCGCACCCACTCTGTACCTCACTGTGAACACAATTTAGTGCCTGTCTCTCTGCTTGCTTACTCTTTTTCATCTGTGACGTTTTCCTGAGATCGTGCATAGAGCTAACTGAAGATCCCCCGGTATGAAAAACGATATAAAAATCATAAACCAATGATTAAGCCTCAAATATCGTGTGTTAATAAGTTGCTTGTTTGTTAGGACAAAGTCCTGTGTGTCTAACTGAACGGAGGAGTCGGTTTCATCGAGTGAGCTTTCTCACTGTGAACTTCGGTAAGCGTAGCCATTGTTGCTAAGAGGTAAGATCTGCATGTTGATTATTAATATTAGCTGGTTGCTTTTTACACCATGCTGTTGTTTACTGATATTTTCTCTAAACCAATCGAAGTCATAGAGCTTTTAATACCACTCTGGTACAAATTGTATTACTGTTAACTGTTCAAAACGATGAGGAAAAAGATCGCAAATAACGTTAGCCGCGAGCTAATGCTAATTGCGCATGGCGCTAGCCGTTATGCTAACGCTAGCATTGCCTATTAAGTTTGGCCGTTAAAAAAATAAATACAAATGCATAGTTGTTTAAAATAGAAATGCTGTCTTTTAAAGGTACATGATTTTACTGTCATTAAAATACCGATTGTTAATTCATGATGAATTATTTTGTTTGCACTAAAATACTTTTATTGTGATATATGTCAGTTCATTTCACAATGATTGAAGCTGTGGACTAGGAATTGATTAGTCTGATCCTGAACCCTGGAGGGTTCAGTGGCAAGCCAGAACCAGAGAGCTGACTGTGGACGGACCGGACACACGGTGTGGCCTGCTGTGGGTTCCGCCTCAGTGAACTTCAGACCATCGATTTACTCCATTTACTTGGAGACAGATAAGACACAACACACTATAAATAAAAACATTTTGGTACTTCCCGATACCGAGTACAGATACAAGTACGTATTAATACCATTAGAGGACTAACATGTTCAGCGCGTGCGCACACACACACACACACACAAACAGCTTTTGTATTTCTATGCAGAGACAAAATAGGAGAAATTCTGGTCAAATATTAGCTCTTAATTTTATTTTCCCATGTTTTTGACTAATGGAAACAACATTTCTTGGAACTGGTCCAGTATTGGATGAGAGTGTTGCAGCCCACAGCTGACCAACAGGCTGCAATGCTCCAGGCGTTTGTGCACCATCACCTGATCCTTTTTTTCCAGAAGTGTGAGCAGTGAGATTGGTGGGGAGCTCATAATCAGACTCAAATATTCCTGGTCTGGTCTAGTCTGGTAATAACAGTTTCTGGGATGTG
>JBBMOE010000446.1:0-12274 GCA_037975065.1 Chaetodon trifasciatus
TCATTCCTGTGGAACCATATGGTCTTAATGAGCCTGTTGATCTGAACTCAATCCTATAATCTATATTAACCCATGTTTCTTTGTCTCTTTTGTAGGGGAATTAACTTAATTTGATGTTGCATTCGTTAATAAAATACCGGGGCACCACCTTCCTCAGCTAAGAAGGACTGTATGGATTAACTCTTGTAATGCTGATGTCATGATAACGAATGAACTAACAGTAAACCAGACTGAAAATTTGAAAGGTAAACTCTAGATATAGGGATCATTTATGTTCTGCTCAAAAGGACACCGTCTGACCATGACTTGAATTAAGAAAACTTATTTATTAAACACAATCATGAATAATGTATCATGAGTAGTGTGACAGATGATATACAGTGGTGGAAAAAAGTTTTCGGACACCTCATGCATTTGTGAAATATTGCATTAAGAATCACTCTTAGGTCTTCAAGTGCAATTTCTTTTAGTACAGTCACAGCCAAAATACTAAACAAATCCTAAAAAAGCCATTAAAGACTAAAAACTGATTGGTGCCATAAAAATACAAAAGAAATTTTGAGTATTGGGTCATTTTGGTACCAGCGATCCACAAATGAAGGTCGTGCTTTTTATTAAAAGACACAATTTTTGTTGCTGTGCTTCATGTCTATATAAAGCCAGCACATTTGAAAGTTCTTCAGAGACAAAAATGGCTAAAACAAGGAACCTAACGCAGGAAACACGCCTGAAGATACAGATTCTCGGCCAGGAAGGGTATAGCTGCCGCCAGATAGCCAGGAAGTGCAGATGCAGTCCTTCAGCAGTTGGATACACTCTGCAGAAATACAGACAAACCAACAGCTTGGAAGACAAACCAAGATCTGGGCGTCCAAGAGTTTCTTTAGCAAGAAATGACCGCATCCTGATCCGCATGTGCAGGGAAAACCGCCGAATGACATCACAGGAGCTTCAGCAGCAGTGGTCAAACCAAACTGGTGTCCAGTGATCCACCCGCACTGTATGTGGCCGACTTTTAGATCATGGCTTAAGGTCCTACAAGGCTGTCAAGAAGCCCCTGATCAATGAGAGACAGAGGTTAGCCCAGCGTCATTGGGCCCAAGCACACAAGACGTGGACTGGAAGAAGATTCTGTGGTCAGATGAGTCCAGTTTCCAGCTTTATCTTCCTCCTGCTAATGTGAGGATACGCAGAAAGCCAGGCGAAGCATTATCTCCAGCATGTACAGTGCCTACTGTCAAGCATGGTGGAGGCAGTATCATGGTTTGGGGATGCATGAGTGCCGCTGGTGTTGGTCATCTCAGTGTCTGTGATGGCAGATTGAACTCTGCCAAGTATTGTGTCATTCTCGAAACCCACATGCTCCCTTCTTCACATGCACTGTTCCGTCAAGGTCAAAACTGGATGTTTCAACAAGATGCCCCTTGCCACACATCCAGGGCCAGTAGAACTTGGCTGCAGGAACACAGTATCCAGGTCTTAGAGTGGCCAGCTCAATCCCCGGACATGAGCCCCTTGAAAATCTGTGATGGATTATCAAAAGGTCTGTTTCAAAGCATAAACCAAAGAATTTAGGAGAATTAAAAGCAGTAATTCAAGAAGAATGGGACAAGATTACCCCTCAACAGTGTGAAAGGCTCCTGGGGAACATGTCACCCAGGAGTAGAGCTCTACTGCGTGCTAATGGCAAGACTACTAATAATTAATTTGATGATGTGATGGTTTATTTATTTTTTGTTCAGTTTTGAACACATTCTCTGTTATTTGTTGACTTTGATACCGATAATGTTGAGAACTGACATATTGAAACTGTCAAAAATTTAGTTTTGTTAGTTTTTCTTGTAAGCAATAAACAAAAAAAATATATATATATCATTTGTATTTGTTTGTGTCTGTCTAATGCAGCCACACATTTCGAAATACAAAAAAGATTTTTCCACAAATATTTCATGATAATATTTGAGATTGTGTAAAATTTTAAGGGTGTCCGAAAACTTATTTTCACCACTGTAGGTGATGTGAAATAACACAAGCAATTGCAGAGAGAACTTATGGCAAAACAATGGCAAAATAAGTTTGGTGATAGTGAGAAGTAGTTTTAAGGAGAAAAAATGGGGACGCGAATGTAAAGTTAATTTACTGAACAAATGGTTGAGAGAATTTAGGCAAATTAACAGTATCATAACCTCACGGACCAACTGTTATTCAAACCCGCTTATCATGCCTTGATTGGTCAACAGCGTTCCTATCAAGGCCGGCTCCGAACTGGCCCGAAGATGCTTCCAGTGGTCATCTGTGGCTCGATCTGCTCGGTGGTCCAGTGGGCAAACTAGGCACACCAAGGTTGAGAGCTGATGTTGGACAGTGATGTTTCAGGGACTGGACCTCTCCGGTGTCGGTGGAAGGCAAGGAACAGCTTCAGATGGTTGTCTACCCTGATTAAAGGGGTCAGCAGCTGGCTGCAGGTTGTTGTTTTAGTTGGTAACCGTGAAGCACAATTTTAGATGGATAATAATAAGATTGATAGCCTCTTTGATGGCCAGTCGAAAAGTAACACAAAATAAAGAAATAAAGAAGGAAAGACTATATTTGCCCAAAATGATTATCACTATTACGGTTACTTATTAATAAATGCATCACGTCAAGCGTATTCAACCTAACTGTTACGAACCTCTAGATGGCAGTATGATTCCATGGTAAAACCTCAGACAAACTTGGAAGAGAAGTTAAAAATCACAGCTTTGTCATTCTACAAGCTACAAACACTGAAAAAGCATTGATATCACACAGATTATGGGCTTGGTACTGTAAGAAAATTCAAAGTTGAATCAAACATATAGATTTGGTTATCCTGGTGTACTGGAAAACAAGGCACACAGACATACAAAACAGTTTGCTTCAGGAATGTCTAATTTACAACCCATCAGCATTATCTGATTCTGTAGGTTTCTCTGGGACCTGGCACCTTTCATTCAGACAGTTTTATTGTCCGTATCTCTCATGGGCTATCAAGAAAGCATTAGCATGTCCATGAGAAACATGGAGCAAAAAGGCAACCTTTGATGTTGAGGTGTCTGTGTCTCTTGCTCTCCCAAAAAAGTGTGGAGGAGATGTCTCTGAGGCAGACATCTTGTCTCTCTCCAAATTAACGCCATCCCTGTAATCAGTTCAAATGGTCAATAGCTCTTGAAAGTTGGGGTGTTTTACAACTTCATTTCTCCTGAAGAAATGCAGAGAGGGTAAGAGAAGGTCAGTTAGGGGCCAGTTCTGCTACACCATTCTATAAAGTCAGCTGTACTGGCTATATTGCCTAATTAGACAAAATATGCTGGATAAGATTGGAGCATCTGTATGCTTAAAGACAATTAACAGACACCAGCTGGAAATTATTTGGCCTTTTTGCTGCAACCACACTTGATGTGTACAGTGAAGAAGACTTTTATTGGCCTGTAGTTGCTATTGAGCATAAGTCAAGATAACCATGGGATGTGGGATAGCATGTCAGCATTTTCTTATTGTGCCTGTTTTGCTGTTAATTATATATAAAGTGTGTGAGATACCCTCTTTGTGTAAAAGACACACGTTTTGAGCAATGTTTTGACTAATAATGGTGTAGAAAAACTTGTGTGTCTCAAATGTTAAGCAATGGATTCTTCCACATGAAAAGTGACAAACACATACTTCACCATCTGTACAATTAACTCATTACTCTCAATCTTCTCACATCTTCTTTCCCTCAGCAGGAAAATGAGTCATATAACTTATGTCACACTCATCAGCTCCTTACCTGCTGTCACTGTCCCTCTCAGCTGTTCACCTGCTCAGTCTGCAGTCTTCACCCTCACCCGTCTCCACCCACCGGTTCAATCACCTGACACACACCTGGGATTCATCACCAATCAGCACCATACATAAGCAGCTCCTCACCACTCACTCAGTGCCAGATTGTTCTTTGCCTTCATGCAAGACTCACCAGCATTATTTTTTGGATTGATCTCCCTATTTCAACCTTGTCTGTTTTCCGCACCCCTGGTAATTACCTCGGCTTTCTAGAAGAACTATTAGCTGTTTGTCTCACTAAACATTTCGGAGGACTATAGATGATGTATTTGGAATTATAGTTCTGTCGCGGCACCCTTCACCAGCTTGACATCCTTGAAAGTTCCATTTCAATGTACCCCATCGGGGGCCCGTTGAGGGCCCTTTTGAAGGCCCTCCCTTCCAGTGGGTACATGCCTCCAAACTCACCTGCCACCCCAGAATTCAATGGACTTGGGATATCCTCTGCCAACGGTTTTGGTGGCCCACCTTGGAGGAGGATGTTGGGGAATTTGTCAACGCCTGTACCATGTGCAACCAACAAAAAACCCTCCAGTGCTGCACAGAGATGGTGGACGGCTCTCTTGGGGAGAAAAATTGATTTCACACCCCTAATCAACTTTTTGTAATGGAATAACACTACTCTCTTTATTTCGTGAAGTTGATTTTATAACCCTGCCCGCCGTTTGGGACTTTTAGGCAAAACTTTCGCGAGTTAGCCTAAACAAACAAACAATTCCAAGCACCCATGTATGTCACCGAGGACCTAATTCAAACCAGAGATGGAGAAAATTCAGGCAACGCTGGACATGCTGGTGACATCGA
Organism: Chaetodon trifasciatus; assembly: GCA_037975065.1. Classification (NCBI taxonomy): domain Eukaryota; kingdom Metazoa; phylum Chordata; class Actinopteri; order Chaetodontiformes; family Chaetodontidae; genus Chaetodon; species Chaetodon trifasciatus. The sequence continues at coordinate 4,645 of JBBMOE010000446.1, forward strand.
ACACCAATCTCACCAGTAAATTGGACAAACTAGACACCTTTTCTAAGAAGATGGACAGATTAAACACTTTGAATTCTATCGGTGCGCGGCTGGATACAACCAAGGCCAACTTGCTCGCGCAAACCAACAAAGTGGCAGTTCAAGAATTGGTAATTAAATCCCTAGAACATAAACTAGAGGAAGCCTTGAACACAATTGACAATTTAGAAAATTGATCCAGAAGGAATCTCTGTTTGCTGCTCCTGCCAGAGAAGAGTGAAGCAGGCTACAGTATGGAGGCCTACCTGGCAAAGACCCTCTCTGCTCTCCTATCCATTCCACTGAAAGAGCATGACATTGAAATCGCCCATAGAATTGCTCATGTTTCTGTTATTTACAGCTCATCCTTTATCTTATGTACTATAATTTGAATGACTAGATTAACTGTGTTTTCTTTTAATGCACATGGCCTTAATTTGCTCTATAAATGCACAAGTTTTCTGAATGTATTAAGGAGAGAGGGAGTGGACATAGCTTTGGTCAGCGGATCCCACTTGCTTCAGAAGGATGTCCATAAGCTGCAGAATAAACATTACTGTACAAAGGCATACTCTTCAGCCCTTAATAAAATGAAAGGAGTGCTAATTGTCCACCGTAATTTTCAGTGCACCAACTTAGGTGTTGGGTGCGATTTAGATGGTAGAATCACTTTTATGAAAACTATCATAGTAAACAAGAAAATTGCATTCTTATCTATCTATGCGCCTAACAGTTTCGATCGTGATTTCTATGTATGATTGTTTAATCTCATGCATGACCTGTCAGAATACTGTTTAATTATTGGGGCAGACTTTGGTTTGGGACCACTCTGTGGACAGGACTGCTGTAGTAGAGAGCAGTGATCAGAGATCAGCGTCTGGTGGATTAAGAAAATGGACTCAGGAATTTTCAGTAATTGATATATGGTGCGTTACCAATCATAATAAGCAAGACTTCTTTTTTTTTTCACCAAGGCATCATTCATTTTCTAGAATAGACTTGATCTCCTCGAAAAAGTAAGCACGGACATGCTCCCCCTGGCCTTCTCAGGTCATAAGGCTGTCATTTGTAGGGTTAACCTTTCTGTATCTTGTGACCGCGCTCCACGCTGGTGTTTCAATACCCCTTTGCTGCGTAATGAGTGCTTTTTGGATTAACTTGAATTTGGCCTAGCAGAATTCATATCATTTAACGAGCATTCAGTAGAGGACCCTCGCACACTATGGGAGTCTGTGAAAGGTTATGTAGCAGGATGAGCGTCTTATTATTTTTCCCCTTGCTCTCTTTTGTTTACATTTGGTTACCTAGGTCTCTGCTACGCGTTGAGGTGAGCTGGTATAAAAGCGGTAGTCTGCCCACCGTTTCTTCCTCTGCGCTCCTATCGTCACCTGTGTCACTTCCGGGTCAGAGGTTGTGTGCCCGACAGGTATGGCCGTGCGCTGCCTCACCACGCTGGCCATTTTGTCCGGTTATTATGCTCAAGGCATTTGTATTGTGTTGTAGGGTGACTGTTAGTGTGCTTCTCCGTGCTCCCGGTGTGCGCTGTTATCATCCGGTGGTAGTAAGTGCCGTCTCTCTCTCTGTGTTGTGGTTGGTGCTACTAGGTGGCTAATGCTAATGTGGTCACAGGCAAATGCTGGCGGCCGCCTGGAGTCCTCTCATCCCCTCCCCGCTCTCGTGAGTGTGTGAGTGTCTGTTGCTACTAGAAAGGTATGTATGTGTAACATGCACCCGTATCAATTTTAGCATACATAGTAAATACTCATGGTGTTTTTCCTGGAATAGGTGATATCGTAACCACCTCATTGGACCACTGCTGCTTTGCTTGCACGCCAGGGCCGGGCACGATTATTTCTTTTTTTTTTTTTTGTTACCTTTGGAGTAATTTGTTTGGGTTCATTTTTGGATTTTATTTATGTAATTTTATTTTGTTAATCCTGTTAATTGAGACTCCTCCTTGAACCGACACCTTATCGTGGTGGAGGAGTTTGAGTACCCGAATGATCCTAGAGGCTATGTTGTCCGGGGCTTAATGCCCCTGGTAGGGTCTCCCAAGACTAAGAGCGGTTCAAAAGCCCCTATGAAAGAAAAGCCATCAAGGAAGCGTACGTCGCCCTGATTGGCGTTACCGGGGCCCCACCCTGGAGCCAGGCCTGGGGTTGAGGCTCGCAGGCGAGCGCCTGGTGGCCGGGTCTTTGCCCACGGGACCGGACCGGGCGCAGCCTGAACGAGCGACGTGGGCCCGCCTTCACGTAGGCCCACCACCTGCAGGAAGGCTCAGAAGGGGCCGGTGCTTTGTGGTATGGGTGGCAGTCGTGGGCGGGGGCCCCGACGACCCAAACCCTGGGCGACGACTCTGGCTATGGGAACATGGAATGTCACCTCGCTGGGGGGGAAAAGCCTGAGCTAGTGCATGAGGTTGAGCGGTACCGGCTAGAGATAGTCGGGCTCACCTCTACGCACAGTCTGGGCTCTGGAACCCAACTCCTTGAGAGAGGCTGGACTCTCTTCTACTCTGGAGTTGCACGCGGTGAGAGGTGGCGAGCTGGTGTGGGCTTGCTTATAGCCCCCCAGCTCAGCCGCCATGTGTTGGAGTTCTCCCCGCTGAGCGAGAGGGTCGCTTCCCTGCGCCTTCGGGTCGGGGATAGGTCTCTCACTATTGTTTCGGCTTATGGGCCGAACAGCAGTGCAGAATACCCGGCCTTCTTGGAGTCTCTGGGAGGGGTACTGGAAAGTGCTCCAACTGGAGACTCCATTGTTCTGCTGGGGGACTTCAATGCTCACGTAGGCAGCGACAGTGATACCTGGAGGGGTGTGATTGGGAGGAACGGCCTTCCCAATCTGAACCCGAGTGGTGTTCTGTTACTGGATTTCTGTGCTAGTCACAGTTTGTGGTCACATTATTTGTGGTTTTGTTAGGTTTTCTTTCTTTTTAGGGGTGCGGCCCCATTAACCTGGTTTATTTCCTCCCTTCTCAGTTGCTGTAGGCCAGTGGTGGCGGTGCCGATGACCTGGTGGTGGCATCCCCTTGTCTTGTCTTACTGTGTTCCTGGGAGTGGGTTTTCTTCACTGAGAGTGTGCCTGCCACATGTGCCCGGTGATTTGAGTTTCTTCTTTTTTTTTGGTGGATCCCTCCCCTGCACTAGCCTTCGTCCATCCACTGCGGCCTCAGCCCTGATTAGGTTTGCCCCTTTTGTCTTTGTGTGAATGAGTTTAGTACTGATGTTTTTAGAAAATATGAATATTTAATAAATTGTATTTTAACTTTGAACCACGTCTCATGCCCAGAGTAACCACGAGCCTGTGTGCCTAGTCTCTGACAAGAGTAATTCCCTGGGTGAAATTCCCAGGGTGGCGTTGTCGAGCTCGTTAGCAATATTAGTGACATATATCCTTTTTACCACCTCCTCGCCACAATCATATTAGAAGCAACTGTATATCGTTTGACTCTAATTTAAACAAGACGTGTCAACGCAGGATTCTCGAACTGGAACCCAATCTCGGACAACTTGAATTTGCTATGCACAACAACATTACTCCAGACTCAATCATCCAACGAAATAAAATAAAAGAGGAGCTGAATTCCCTATTTCAGCAGCCGCTGAATTCCTTATCCATCGTACGTTTCAAAACTATTTCTTTGAAGGAGCCCACCCCAGCCGGTCACTTGCCATAAGCCTTCGTGCCAGTGAAAATTTTGCGCATATACCTTCCACTAAAACATCAGAAGGAGCTCTGGTAACGGACCCCAAATTGATTAGTTCAACCTTCCTCTCGTTTTATTCTTACTTGTACAGTTCTGAAGTTCCTTATGATTCTTCAAAATTTGATTTATTTTTTAAGAATCTAAGTCTTACCAAATTGCTGCCCCAGGAGGCTGTGTCTCTAGATAAGCCATTTACATTATTTGAATTGGAGATGGCTTTATGCAGTCTTAACAAAGGCAAATCGCCTGGGTTTGATGGCATTCCTCCTGAACTCTATTTAGAATTTTGGTCTCAACTTGGCCCTCTGTTGCTGAACATGATCAATCATGCCATTTCAAGTGGCTCCTTTTCAAGAGATGTTAACACCGCTTTAATTACTTTACTCCATAAAAAAGGAAAAAACCCAAATAAGTGTGCAAATTATCGTCCTTTATCACTCGCTGACATAAAACTGTTTGCTAAAGTGCATGCACTAAGGCTTGAGCCCCTTATGAAAAAGCTCATTCACCCTGACCAAACTGGCTTCGTAAAATCTTGCTTATCTTCAGAAAATGTTCGCAGACTATTGCATATAGTAGAAGCTTCTGCTGAGGTCCAAACTCCTTGTGCTGTATTATCTCTGGACACGGAGAAAGCATTTGATCACCTTGAATGGCACTACATATTGTCTGTCCTTCACCATATGGGATTTGGTATTCATTTCATCAACATGATAAAAACACTCTATGCCTCTCCTTCAGCCATGGTAATGACTGGCAATATCTGTTCGCCTTTATTTCCAGTGGGCTGCAGCTCTAGACAAGGCTGTGTTCTTTCACCACTTTTTTTCATTTTATCTCTGGAACCTCTGGCCTAGGCGATGCGTCAGTCACCCCATACTCCTGTTACGGTTAATGACACAGATCATTTCATCTCTCTTTATTGTGATGATATTTTACTCTATCTTGGGGAAACAATTAATTCTACCCCACATATTTTGTCGATATATGATAAATTTGGGAGTATCTCTGGGTACAAAATAAACTGGTCCAAGTCCAAGTCGGCTCTCCTTACTCTTAACGAATCCATGAGGCAAGCTTATTTACCAAACGATATTCCAGTGGTTGACCATTTTAAATAACTAGGTTTATCAATCTTTCCTTCAATACAAACTACAGTCTCATATAATTACAACCCGACTCTCAGGCAGGTGGAATCTGATTTAGAGAGTTGGTCATCCATTCCCAATTCATTTCGAGCAGGGCCTTTATCATCAAGATGAACATCCTACCGCGGGTCAACTTCTGTAGTACAATGCTGCCCTTACCTCCCCCTGCTGGACAGTGGGAGAAACTACATAAATTAGTCTATAGGTATGTCTGGAAAGGGAAACGCCCACAGATTAAAATGTCCATCTTGCAGAGGCACAAACTCTCTGGTGGCCTTGGTGTTCCAAATTTTCAGTTTTATTTCTGGTCCTCAACCCATTGACCTCTTCATACCTGGTTAAATCTGGAGGCACAGGTAGCCTGGCGTTCTTTAGAGGAAAATCTAGTACGACCACATAGGCTTCAGGATGTAATTTATTCTAACATCCCTCTTAAAACTTGTAAATCCAAGTTTGGCTCTTCAATCTCACACCTTGTTGCCACATGGAGAACCGTGGAATCACACTCCAACTATGTGTGGAGCAGACCAACCCAGACTTAGTTATTGTCCTTGGCAACTTTAACAAAGGTAACCTCACCCACGAACTCCCTAAATACAGACAGTTTATTAAATGCCCGACCAGAGAAGAGAATATTCTGGATCACTGTTACACCACAGTCAGGGATGCTTATCATGCTGTCCCCCATGCTGCACTGGGCCACTCTGACCATGTCATGGTCCACCTGATTCCTGCGTACACGCACTAAAGCTCTGCAAACATGTAGTGAGGACATCAAGGAAGTGGACCAGTGAGGCTATGGAGGATCTCCAGGCGTGTTTGGACTCTACTGACTGGGGTGTGTTCAGGACTGCTACCAACAGTCTGGATGAGTACACGGAAGCTGTGACGTCCTACATCAGCTTCTGTGAGGACTGCTGTGTTCCATCACGCACCAGGGTGAGTTACAACAACGACAAACCCTGATTCACAGCCAAACTCAGACAGGTAAGGTTGGCAAAGGAAGAGGCCTTTAGGAGTGGGGACAAAGACAGATTCAAAGAGTCGCAGTACAAGTTTAGCAAGGTGGTGAAAGAGGCTAAATGACTATACTCTGAGAAGCTCCAACACCAGTTCTCAGCTAACGACATGTCTGTCTGGAAAAGGCTCAGGCAGATCACCAACTACAAGCCTAAAGCCCCCCACTCCATCAACAATCGACGCCTAGCCAACGACCTGAACGAGTTCTACTGCCGCTTTGAAAGACAAAGGGACAGTCCAGCAACCATCCCCCACGACACCTCCCAACAGCTCCAGCTCCAGTCACCTCCACCAATGACCACCTCTGTGGTCATGAAGTCCTTTGAGTGCCTCGTGCTCTCCCACCTCAAGGACATCACCGACCCTCTCCTGGACCCCCTGCAGTTTGCCTACAGAGCCAACAGGTCTGTAGATGATGCAGTCAACTTGGCCCTCCACTTCTCCTCCTCCATCCTCCAGCACCTGGACTCCGCAGGAACCTACACTAGGATCCTGTTTGTGGATTTCAGCTCTGCCTTTAACACCATCATCCCAACTCTGCTTCAGGAGAAGCTCTCCCAGCTGAGCGTGCCTGACTCCACCTGCAGGTGGATTACAGACTTCCTGTTTGACAGGAAACAGTGGCTGACGCAAAGACCATCAGCACTGGATCCCCCCAGGGCTGCATTCTTTCTCCTCTGCTCTTCTCCCTGTATACAAACAGTTGCACCTCCAGTTACCAGTCTGTCAAGCTCCTGAAGTTTGCGGATGACACCACCCTCATCGGACTCATCTCTGATGGCGACGAGTCCGCCTACAGGTGGGAGGTTGACCATCTGTTGACCATCTGGTGACCTGGTGCAACCAGAACAACCTAGAGCTCAACGCTCTAAAGACAGTGGAGATGGTTGTGGACTACAGGAAAAACTCAGCCTCACCTGCCACGTTCACCCTCTGTGACTCCACTATTGACACTGTGGAGTCCTTCTGCTTCCTGGGAACTATCATCTCCCAGGACCTCAAGTGGGAGCCAAACATCAGCTCCCTCATCAAGAAAGCACAGCAGAGGATGTACTTCCTATCCTCACCTCCTCCATCACCATCTGGTACGCTGCTGCCACCGCCAAGGACAAGGGCAGACTGCAGCGTGTCATTAGGTCTGAAGACAAGGTGATCGACTGCAATCTCCCATCTCTTCAGGACCACTATGCCGCCAGGACCCTGAGGCGTGCAGGATAGATTGTGGCTGATCCCTCCCACCCCGGACACAAACTCTTCGAGACACTCCCCTTTGGCAGGAGGCTGCGGTCCATCAGGACCAAAACCTCACACCACAAGAACAGTTTTTTCCCGTCTGCTGTCAGCCTTATCAACAAGGCCTGGAGCCCCCCGACACTCTTCACAATTCACCTCTGCCTCATCTTGTCACACTGACATTGCTTTAACTCTATGCGTTACATTAACGCTCAGCCTGGACTTCTTTCTGAAAAAACAGACTGTGTTTCTGGAAAAAAAAAACCAAGGGGGTTAGAATGTGGTTGAATGTTGTATGTTGCCTTATTTGTGTATATGTGTAACTGTTTTCTGTGAATTGATCGCAAAAAAAAAAATCCCTCTCTCTCTCACAGAGACTTCCGTGTTCTGTTTGCGCTGCACTTCGGTCCTAGACCAGTTTGTTACAATTTAAGGCTATTGCATACATCAGATTACAAAACACTCACATGCCACACACACACACACACACACACACACACACACA
>JBBMOE010000447.1:0-12265 GCA_037975065.1 Chaetodon trifasciatus
TGCGTCAGGCTCTGCATTGATACACCGCAGACAGTCGATCTTTTGCGGTACCTTGCAAGCGTGTATGAAGTCCATCATGTGTCTCTCCACAGCACGTACCTCACTGTCATCCCACTTACGTTTAGAGCTGCCTCTGTTAAGAAGTGTCTGTGAAATGTCTATAAAGAAAAGAGAAAAGGTGATGTCAAGTTACCTTTCCGTCGGCACCAATGTTAAATGTGCAAGGACAACAGAGGCCAAGTGACAAATAATGGAAGACCATGAATAGCAGGTTTTACCACACTAGTTTTTAATTTTTAAGCACTCCTAAAAAGGCGGCATAGTTTGTGATTTTAAATTACATGTAAATTAATTTGAACTAATCTGAGTATAATATGGATGAGGTATGTTAAAGGGGAACTCCGTTTTTTTTTCAACCTGGGCTCTATCAGAATCAGAATCAGAAATCAGAATCAGAAAGCTTTATTGCCAGGTACGATTTTACACATACGAGGAATTTGCTTTGGTGAGGTTGGTTCATGACACATCTATTAAAAATAAACAATCAATTAAAGTACAGAAACATGGAAAATCTGCTTAAGTACAGTGACAACGTATTTGTACTTTGTTACTTCCCACGTCTGGTTATCCAACACAGCAACCTGCTACTGGACTGCTACAGCAGCTGACTATAGTGCAGATTCTGTCATCATACCCAACTTTGGGGTTTTACTGGATACATTACTGTCACTTAGTACAAAAAATGAATCCTATCTTATTTTTACCTTGATTGAGAGTGGCATCAGAAGAAGTGGAGAGAAGTGGAGATGTCACCTCTGCCTCTGCCTCTGCCTCATGGTCGTCTTCAGCTGTGGTCTCTGTGGCTGAGCTGACAGTGGCAGGCTCATCCTCATCACTCGATACGTATGGTTCTTGTGAACAATCAACTTTTTCTGAAGTGACAATGTAAGAAAAGTACAAAAAAAAGAAACCTTAGAAATAGTAGCCTTAAGACAAAAACTCATAATTTCCCGCATTACTTAAGTTACACATTTACACAAAGTAATTTTGTATATTAATATTGTACATAACATGATTATACACATTGCCTATGAGGAAAAATATGTAAACAATACTTGACAGACTACATTTGCACTCTTCCAATGTGAAACAGATTGTTACAATTCTTCATCATTATACTTAAATAACCATATACAGTAAAAGAGTACCTTCCAGGTAAAGAGCTGTGACAATGCATTTCTCATGGGACAAGAGCCATGGCGTATATCTAACCTTAAATGTACTAATATACACACATCCATACCTTCAGGGTCAATCTCAATGTCGTCAAGGGCTTGGCCTTTATACTGTGAGAGGGTCCCCTTCTCCACTGCCAAAAGCACTTTGCTCATTTTGGCAAGCTGTAGTGTTCCCTGTGGCAGGCGGTAATACTGCCTGTGCACACGAATGTCATGACCCAGAAAGTCTGCAAGTTGGTCTGATTCATTTTCTTGAAGATTAAGTACCTGAGACATTGTAGCTATGTGCTTTCGCAACCTTGTTGATGTTAAGGCCTCTGGATTTTTAGCACCACTCTCCCTTGTTTTGGATGCATTCTCCCCCTCTGTAAGCAGACAAGGCACCTGGTCTAGCGAACATGTAAATGTTCTCTTTGAGGACTCCACACATCTCACGAGTTTCAGCTAGGAGCTCCATGGCTGAGAGCATTGATGGCTTTAGCAGCACAGGGACTCCTCTTCCTCGTTTTCCCCTGATTTCTACTCTGGTGAAGAAATCACACATCTTCTTCTCAAGAGGGGTGAGACAGGCTTCCATGTCCTTGTTAAGCTCTGACTTTTTCCTTGCCTTGAAAGTGGCCAACTCCATTCTTGACACCTCTCCTTTTCTTCTTCTGTTGAAAATGACCACCTGTGCCAGCGTCACTTTGGCAAGTGTTGCATAGCTCTTTGCAGAAGGAGAGAGTTTCAGCATTCTTTCAGCATCATCTTTAACCTTCTCCATGTGAGAGTCCAAACATTTGACGTCTTCAGTGAAAGGTAAAATTGGTGGTGCATTCCACTTCAACTCTTTCATAGTGGTTGTTGCGCCTCTGGTTATCAGTGCCTTCCATCTGAAATTTTTAATGGTCTTGAATTCGTGAGCATATTCCACCAGGCTGTAGTCCCTGTCAACTGTGGACAGATTATCAGTCTCTACCAGCTCACAAAGTACACCCAGACTGTGGCCAACTTTTAGGGCTAAGGAAGGTGTGCGAAATGTGTTGTTCTCTGTGTTGTACCCAGCCAACTCTTTCACTGCAGATATCACACTGTTGAAGTTGGATGGATAGATGAGTTCCTCTGCTTTCCGTATAGGAGTTTTCTTCTGAGCAACTACTAACAGTCGCCCAAGTTCTCGAAGTCTTTGTCTTATCAAGTCATGTCTGTTCTTTCTTGACCCATTTAGATCAAAGAGGTGTTGTCCAAACTGCAACAGAAGTTTGTCATTTTGGATCGTCCGAGTGACGTCATCATAGCTCATACAGGAAATCACACTCTTCAAGCCCTCACTAACCTCTTGAACAACAGCAGTTTTAAGGGCACATTTGGATCGAACTCGCTGCTTCCCAGTCCTGGATTCATCATCGGTTTCTCCCCGTGCTGGACAGATTTTCATGTGCTTCCACAAAGTCCTCTTGGCATAGAGTCCTTGACAATGAAAACAATGAATAAACTCAACAGCAGATGTAGCTTTTCGAGGTCTGTAGCAGGCCTGGAGCTCTCCAGCTCCCTTACTTACAACAAGAGCATTATAGGCAAAGTTTCCACGCCGTCTCAGAATATTTAACGCATTGCGTCTCTCTTTTGAGTTCTTTGTAAATACAAATGCTCTGGCAACCTCGTCTACATTTCCGTGCACAGCTTCCAGGTGTCGTGCAATTTTTGAAGAAGGCTTGAGGCAATAGAGACAGTAGTTTCTTTTGTTATACACTCGACGACTTCCAGACTTCGAGGGAGGGCATACTTTGACTGAGTCAGAAAGATGTTGGACTCTGCTTTTCTTTGGAGTGCTCGACTTGCTCTTCTCCAAATGAAGAGATGAGCTCTTTCTCTTCCTTGGAGTGTTGGAGTTCCTTTTCTTAGGGCTGTCTCTGGTTGGGTTTTTTACAGGAGTTTCAGAATCAATGGCTTGGCTTGCTGAAGATAAAAGGTAATCTCGCAGAGATAGCAGAGGGTTTTTTGCAACTAGGTGGAGTTCTGTGTCCTCATCAGGCTCAGAGAAACTTCCTTCAGAGTCTGGAACATAGTCTGAATCATTATAGTCTGTGTAATCAGATTCATCCAGGGATTTTTCCTTATATGCAGGGACCTTGAGGAAAAACAATGCAAAGGTTATTGTGCTGTGTACACGGACTGCACTTTTATTACATAAACTTTCTCTCTTTTAGTTGTATATGAGAAAAACAAGGTACATTTACCAAATTTTACTTAAATAAAAGAGATAATTCACACATCAAATTTTACACTACTGTTACGACTCAGGGTGCAACAGTACAGGTGTTTATCCTGCACCAATTGATTATAGACATCGTGGTCTGGTGTACACATTCCTACGACGAATACACTTGGCTGTCAAATGGCAAGAGACTTTGTGAGATCGTTATCATTCTAATCCATACTCCTCACGAGTTAATTGCAGTGATGCGCCTCAAAGCTGTTTTCCAGCCATTTTTAACGTAAAAAGCAAAAGATGACACAATAAATGAATACAAAGAAGACGACACTGTTGCACTATCGCTAATTCATGAGACAGTAGAGCTGGAGGACCCACCCACTGCTTTCAAATCAGCTCCAAGGGTTAGGATGCTGTGCTGGCATTGTTCGACAGAGTGGAAACATGTCAAACATGCTAACACATAGACAGCATCACTTACCATGTGTCAATCACTGGAACAAGGCAATATAAAATTAATAAACAATATTCCTGCTGTTTTTAGCTTCTAAATGTGAAAGGAGGCAGGGCCAAAGAAACTAACAATGTAATTTAAATTACATTTATATTTGTTTGTTTTTTTGTTTTATTTAGTTTGCATAAAAATGTGACACATGCGAGAGTATGCTCACTGCTTAATGCATTCCTAAACAAGGTGAAGCAGCTTTTTGTTTCTATGCTCTCCACCTGCAGAACAATCTTTTTGAAGACTTTAGTTTTGCTAAATTTAAACCAATAATCATCAGTTGATGGTTAAAGCAGGGCTTAAATCATTTCTGTTTTCCATGGCTTTAGCTAGGTTTGGTATCAGCCTCTATAATCTGTAGTCATTTGCTTGGTCTCGTTATTGTATTTAAAAGGCAATTTATTTAATGAAACATTTTTTAAAAATTGTGCTTTGTTTTATTGTTTTAGATCAAATTTTTAAAAAATCTAATTTTTAAGTAGGTCAAAAACACTAACTGCACTACTGTCAGTTAAACATTAATGAACCAAATTCATTCTAAACTGTGATCCCTGTGTTGAGGTAAGTGCCAAACTGTGACTTCTGTATACTGTTACACCTTTACTTATTATTGCAGGAAAATACCTTTCTCTTTCTTAATGACTTCCATTTGGAGTCATCCGCTGAAAAATCCTCAGAATTCTGACAAGCTGACGAAGATGATGATGATGAACACATAACAGGAGCTCTTGTCTGACAAACAAAAAGGATAAAAGCATTCCAGTATGAATAAACCTTGTATAAAACAATAGGCAATACAGACCTTTAAAAGTAAGAGTTAGTGATAGTGGTGTTTTGGGGGCATGATTTATGACTTTTTCAATTCACTACCACAATGATAAATCACACCTTGATTCTCATTGCGGATAATAACATTATGGAAATAAAGAAGAAAGTTTATTTCTGAACAGCATTATGAAATTCGACAAAATAGTGATAATTAGAATTATGTTTTTTATTAATGATGCCAAATGATAACACTGATGTTCTCCATATTGAGGAAAACTGCTGAAAAACAAATAACAAGCTAATGTTAAAATGCAGGAGTGTCACCTTTGTTGTTGCTGCTGGCTCTCCACTGTCCACTGTATCACTGGCCAGTGTTGATTCATCCGCCAATGAAGCATCTGATGAGGTTAGTGGCTAAAAAGACAAACCAAACTTTCTATTTGCAATATTCAAATTCAGTTTGCATTTACAAAAAGGCAGATGTATAGCAACCCTTTCACTGCTATAATAATGCTTGATTAATTAAGAACATGTCAGTAATTGTAAACAATGGCCCCAGTCTGTTGTGAACATACTTGAATATCATCATACTTGTCCTCAATGGCATCATCCAAGGGAGATTGTGAAGTCAGCTGAAGAAAAGATGAGAAAATCAACTAAAGCAAACATGATACTCATACTCAAGTACAATAACAAAACTTTCAGTAATATTAAACCAATAGTTAAAAAAATAAAAAATTTTGGTAATGCCTTACTCTTACCAATTAAATTTATATTTGATCATTAAACATTTAATTGCAAATATCTCAGCAGAATTTTGAAATCATCACTTCAAGTTCAATTCCCTTGCACACACAGGATATCCAATACTGCTGGGTTTGCAGTGAATCTCCTACTAATACACATGATGAAAAGAGTTGGGCAGACAGCAATGTTCACATTACTCACAAGAGCATCCAGTTTTGCCAGTTCCCGAGCCAGCCGTGCACGCTTTAACAGAATCGTGGTATGTTGTCTTTCTTCAGCATTTCGCTGCTTCTCTGCAATTTTATGTCGATTGAAGCATTCCTCATGGTGCTTTCTCAGTTTGGCCATTCGAGACTATGAGGACAGCAATCAAATTAGATAAGACCTTGTTGAGCAAAGCAAACATTACCTGGAAACAAGACATTTTACAGTCAAAAATGTGCAATAGTGTAATAGATGTATCCACAGGACCAGATAACAGCTATAAGCATATATGTATGCATGTGAGTGAACACTCTTTGACCAATGTGAAAATGTATCAAACCTTAGACCCTTTGCACTATGTGAAGGGAAAAAAAAAATGGTGGTTTCAGGTTGACAACATAAGTTGGTATGGGTTTGGCTCTAGAATATTGTACTGCATTGCCGATTATGAATTGCAATGTTTTGATATCCTGCAATCTGCAGTTTCACACTTGTATTGAATGCTCATTAAATTAAGTTCATGCTTTTCTCTAGACATGTGGTTCTCCACATGGGGTCGGGGGTGCCAGAGATCCCAGGGAGTGTGCAAAACTTCTATATAAAGTATAAATATAGAAAATATTTGTTGAATTTGAAGAAAAAAAAATCATAGGAGCAAGGGCTGTCACTTTATATTCGAGTTTTGAACATTTGTTGGGACATGAGGTGAAAAGTTCATGTTCGAGCTGTAATTACCTGTTCGAAATGTCGGCTGCAGTCTCTATAGGTGCATCAGACAATTTGATGTAGTTTGCCTTGTGATCCAAAATAGGGCACACTAAGAATTCACTATANAAAGGAAAAGAAGAAGAAAAAGAAAATTAATTTATATGAACTAACGAATAAAATCCCTTTGTTTTTGTGAGTATCATATTATTGATATAGTGGGTTATTTTCTCAGGTTTCTGTGTTTCAACAACTATGCACTCCACCCATTCAAAAATGATAAATAAATACAAAATTAACCAAAATCTAGACACAAAACAATGTTTATTTTGATAAAGCAGGAAGGTCAGTAAGTTAATTCACTCTATCATATGTGTATCAACAAAAGGCTGCACATGCGCAAGGCTACCCCATTTTAAACTATCTTAAAATGGTTATTGGTGGGCACGTGGGTCTAGAGAAGATCTATGTAGGCTAACTAGCAATAGCAAGCTATCAACATAGTTTGCTCCATTGATAGTTCATACAGACAGAGACAAATCAATTTCAGTATCTTGCAGAAAAAATTCAGCAAAGTCATAAATGGAGCTATGGATCTAAGATTATAATTTGTCTCAAAAACAACAATAATTTATTTATTTTGTATTAGAGATCAAAATGCTCTATGCAAGTATTGTCATTTTTAACAGAAATGCAACTTTGCCCCCCTGAGTCCCCCTTGAGTGGAACCACCTTTTGCTGCAGTTACAGCTGCAGGTCTTTTGGGGTATGTCTCTACCAGCTTTGCACATCTAGAGACTGAAATTTTTGCCCATTCTTCTTTGCAAAACAGCTCAAGCTCAGTTAGATTAGATGGAGAGTGTTTGTGAACGGCAGTTTTCAGATCTTGCCACAGATTGTCGATTGGATTTAGGACTGGACTTTGACTGGCCCATTCTAACACATGAATAGGTTTTGTTTTAATCAGTACCAGGCCTATTTTGTCTGCCTCCTATCCGAAATGACCTACCCAAAATAAATAGAGTATATCTTCACAAATACAAGGGCTGTATGAATAATCTTGGTCTCAAAAGACAAGCTAAGATATGTGTTACTGTGTCAGAGTAAATTCATCTTGAACACAGTAGAATTTTTTAATTTTTATCTCTGCCTAAAAACAAAACATTATTTTGAGTGAAAACTACCTTTAAATCATGTGATAAAGGCCAAATTCTTCTACGAATTAGTAAAGTAATATCTGATGAGTAACTGTGCAAAAGTACATGTCAAAATAATGATCCTGAGCAGTTTTACGGATGTTTTCCCACAGGCGCGCGTCTGAGTGGAGTACCATTATCTCTCTGCAGGCTCTCTACCAATCTTCTCTGTGACAGCCGTTTTCTGCTCTCTGTTGTTTTTAGCCTTCATAAAAGGACGAAATGCAAATTAAACAGTAAAATAACACCTCGGGCTGCTTAGCAGGGTCCTCTGTGAGCCCCCTGCCTATTCACGTGTAAATGGACACGGAGAAGTGAAACTAACTACGCACTTACGGTAGTCAGTAGCCCCGCCCCCATTTGGTCATTCGGGGGGCAGGACCCAAGTTCACCATAGAAACACCAATGACGATACAGAAGGAAGCAAGCCCAAAGCGTATTTCATTTGAGCACTCCCCCCACTATAAAAAACCCCTCCTCTTTATGTAACCAACCAGGACCCTCGCGTCGGTCTCAAACTAACACAGAGTCATAGGAGTAGATAGTAGCAGCGTTTTTTCGAGCTGGAATATAACTTTTGACCATAAAACAGCAAAGGTAAGACATACTGTATGATTTTGAGAAATATTTTTCTGCTACTCTTTGGCTGCTGGCTCGCCAAGTTTTCGTCACACAGCGAGGAGGCAGACATTGCTGTGATCGTCAGACTCTCTGCTTTCATATGATACCAGGCTTTTGTGGCTTGTATAAAGTGGTGAATACAGCAGACGCTCTAAAGTGGTCGTACACTGTTTTCGTGTTTTTGTTATATGCCCATATAATTTATTGCAGTATGAATTAGGTTTCGTTTTGGTGGCAATGCTTGGTAGAGGCTTTTAGCTGAGTTTCTCCCCTTATTTTGGTGTGCTACAAGTTAGGATTGGTGCTCACGCATCCCAGGTTGCTCCCTGTACAGGGGGTGCTCGTATTAAACCATTCAATTGTAGCTCTGGCTTTATGTTTAGGGTCGTTCTCCTGCTGGAAGGTGAACCTCTGCCCCAGTCTCAAGTCTTATGCAGACTCCAACAGGTTTTCCTCCCAGATTGCCCAGCATTTGGCTCCATCCATCTTCCCATCAACTCTGACCATCTTCCCTGTCCCTGCTGAAGAGAAGCACCCCCAGAGCATGAGGCTGCCACCACCACGTTTGACAGTGGGGATGGTGTGTTCAGAGTCATCTGCAGTGTTAGTTTTTTCCACACATAGCGTTTTGCATCTGGGCCAAAAAGTTTGATTTTGATCTCACCTGACCAGAGCACCTTCTTCCACATGTTTGCTGTGTCCCCCACATGGCTTCTGGCAAACTGCAAACAGGACTTCTTATGGTTTTCTTTTAACATTGGCTTTCTTCTTGCCACTCTTCCATAAAGGTCACATTTGTGCAGTGCACGACTAATAGTTTTCCTGTGGACAGATTTCCCCACCTGAGCTGTAAATCTCTGCAGTTCGTCCAGAGTCACCATTTGCATCTTGGCTGCATCTCTGATCAGTGCTCTCCTTGTTCGGCCTGTAAGTTTAGGTGGACGGCCGTGTCTTGGTGGGTTTGCAGTTGTGCCATACAATTTCCATCTCCAGATGATGGATTGAACAGTGCTCCATGAGATGTTCAAAGCTTGGGAAATCTTTTTATAGCCTAATCCTGCTTTAAACTTCTCCACAACTTTATCCCTGACCTGTCTGGTGTATTCCTTGGACTTCACGATGCTGTTTGCTCCCCAATTTTCTTTTAACAAACCTCTGAAGCTGTCACAGAACAACTGTATTTGTACTGAGATTAGATTACACACAGGTGGACTCTATTTAGTTATTAGGTCAACATGCGATCATTCAGCAATCATCAGGCAACTTTTGAAGGCAACTGATTGCACTCAGAGAAAAGGGGGCTGAATGCTTTTGCACACTGCACTTTTCAGTTTTTTATTTGTTAAAAAAAAAAAAAAATTAAATCATGTAAAGTTTTCTTTCTGCTTCACAATTGTGTGTCACTTTGTGTTGGTCTTTCACATAAAATTCCAGTAAATATATTTAAGTTTGTGGTTGTGAGGTGACAAAATGTGGAAAGGTTCATGGGGTAAGAATACTTTTGCAAGCCACTGTATGTCACACTGAGAGCAAAGGGGTGAACCCAAAGGCACAGCGGACGTGGGCTACGCGGGGGACACGTCCGCCACACTTACTGTACCTGCCCCTTCTGTCCCCCACACTTTTCTGGCCTGTAATTCCAGGTTGGAATAGACCCACTCTCCTCAAGTTGTGCTCTCAATTTCACAATTGCTTTGCACAGAGTCTATTTATTTATTTATTTATTTATTTTTATTCTGTATTATTGCAATAGAAAGAGAAGGGAGAGGGCAGTTCACAGTAAATTTGACATGGATTTCGAAAGCTATTAATTAACTAATCTTCTGAATGTCCACTCTAAATTTAAATTTTCTTTACATATATTTGTTGTCCATATTGCAATAGAAAGAGCAGACAGAAGGCAGTTGTCAGGGATCAGGACAGGGACCAAGCAGCAGTGATGACTCCACTGTCATGGAGAGGCTTCACAGGTGAGCAGAGATTATAGCTCGTTAAGGAAATATCTATAGGATGAGAGTGAAAATTAGATTTATTTCCACAGATATTTTATAACTAATCTTCTTAATTTCTACTCTAAATTTAGTTTTTCTTTGCACGTATTTTTGTCTGTGTTGCAATAGAAAGAGCAGACAGAAGGCAGTTGTCAGGGATCAGGACAGGGACCAAGCAGTTGCGATGACTGTCAAGGAGAGGCTTCACAGGTGAGCAGAGATTATAACTGGTTAAGGAAATATCTATAGGATAATAATCATCTTGGTCCTGAACAATCTGTCCCGTTCACTTCTGAAATGAAGGCTATGCCCCTGGGTGATGTCCCAGGCAGGGAACTCAATGGATCAAGTTTAATTCATAATCATGTCAGGAATAGGCAAACACAACAGAGCATAACAAATGACTAAAAAAAATGTAATCAGTCACAAAAAAGTCATAAGGTTAAAGGTACTCTAAGCATGGTTGGCTGACGTCACTTCTGTTGACGTTCAAAAATGTAATCAAACAAAACAGAGCTGGCTCGCCCCTCCCCATCTCTGCCCCTGACATGAACGCGCATAAGGGTTAGAACACGTAAATACAGGACTTGGCTCGTTCCTTCTCCTTTTCCCTCTTCTTGGCCAGATGAGCGTCTGAACGTCTCCTTTTTGGTCCCGTGTCAGCCATATCAAATCTCAAAAAAATACTGTTCATTGTCTCTCTGTCGGTGTTGGCGTCCTCTCTCTCCTATAGCTAACTTCTCTCATCTACTCTACTCCCCCACCCCCCCTTGACGTGCATGCATGCAAACCCCCAGTACTTCTTGTCAGTGATTGGCTGGTTGGTGCAGCCTGGACTACAATGTTTTTGGAGCCTGGGCTGTTCACACAGACTGAAATTTTTCAGAGCATATTCAGAGGACAGTCAGCCAGCAGATCGTGAGGAGATGTTTGCTGTACATGACTAGCTTAGAAACCGCGTAACAAGACTTAGAATACCTTAAATATTAGGGAGTTTATAGGTAGGCACTGGTTCGTGATGGAGGGGTAATGCAATTAAACAAGATGGTGTGACGGTCAGGACACAATGAAGGGGAGATGAGGATGGTGTACTGAATTCTGTATTGTTCCAGCTTGACATTCAGTATTATTACACACTGGTAATAGCAGTCTGAAATAATAAAGAAATAAAAACCACAATAAGTGTCTAGTACTTTAACAGCAGTAGATCCATATCACTGTCAAACATAACAAAAATAGCTCTACTTGCATAGACAAAATTTCCTGAACAAATTCATATGTAAATGCATCACTATTATTATTTTATTAAAGCGAGATAACCCAGCTGGATACACATTCAGGAATGATACACAATGCTACACTTCAGAGAACTGCATTCAGCATTGTTCTTACTATCAAAAATATTTCTTTATTCCTTTAATCTGTCATCATTTTCCTTGTGGTATCAAAAATGGTATGAAGTATCATATCTTCTTGAGTATTGGTATTGAATTTGAACACTAATGCATGCCAGTCTGTGATATTTTTATTTTAATTTTTATTTTAAGTTAAGCAAACCCTAGACAAATCTACATGACTTGAGCAGATAGCACTGGTATATGCTTGCTACTGCAGTGCCAGCTACATTTCTAGCTATGGATAGCACTAGATAAATATGTATTATCTAAATATAATATATGAATTTATATTATATATATTCATTTCACAGTCAGACTATATTTTTGTTATTAAAGTTATTAAAGGTATCATTGACTGTGTATTCTTCCTATTACCTCACCTTTGGGGTAGTGCAGTTCCACACACTTCCATTAGGGGCAATGTAGAGTTATACACAGATTTGGGGGGGGGGACCACACACGCACACAAAATATCTGAAAAAAGCAATTTTTGGGGACAATGGAGATTTTAACACAGAAACCCATTTTGGAGCATGCTGAATGCAACTGAAATGAAATCTAATTGGGGACCGTGGTTTTGGTCCCCAAAGGCAATCGCGCCCCCAATCAACTGGTGTGTGAGCTGATGAAAATCCCCAATTTGGACATAAGTAAGAACACACACACACACACACACACACACACACACACACACACACA
>JBBMOE010000448.1:0-12222 GCA_037975065.1 Chaetodon trifasciatus
GGAAGAAAAACACAAATCACACTGACTTTTTATTCAAGTGTGCAACAGTTTGTTCCATCGTCACTTTCAGCCTCCTGGACACACAAACACACGGTGAGTCTCTTCCTCTTTAATCACATTCATGAAATCAGATGAACTTTTGTTCCGTTTCATCCAAACTTTACTGTAAACTGATTTCATTCAGTCACAGCTGAAATCACTGAGTCGTTTGTTGCTGCTGAATTATTGAACCAAGCTGCATTTAAATCATCAAGTTGGTCCATTTGGTCTTTATTTCAAGTTTCTGTTCAATAGTTTGATGTGAAAAATGTCAAATTTCATCTTAAAACTGCAAAACTTTGGTCAAAAATTCAGTCGATCAATCAGCTGAACCTTTATTAACTTCATACAAATATTCCAAAGAAGACACGATGTTCATACAAACGGGCTGTTTCTGCTGCTGTCTGATGTCTGAACGTTGAATTCAGACAAAAGGTCTTAATGTTTTATTTTGAAGGCTTGAATCAGCTGGTTTGTTCTGAAGTTTAGTCAGATGTTAAACATGAAGTGGAAACCAAAACATGTGAAAGGTGTGAAAGTGGAGAAGCATTTCCCAGACAAAGAGCTGTTCATGGAGTCAGCCAGGTCAAACATGAAGTGCAGAGGGAAAGGAGGTCTGTCTGAACAGGAAGTGCACAGGCTGAGGACATTTGGACACAAAGTCAGACAAGAAGTGAGCAGAGATGATGGAGAGGACACAGAATAACGTCTTTGTTCTGTCGACTCTGTGTTCACGGGTGGTCAGTTTAAATAACAGGTGACCCTTTGTCGTCGAGTGTCCTTCCTCCTCAGACCTCCTGAAGGGATGCAGGAGGGAAAGGTCGGCTGCAGGTCTGTTCTCCTGCGGCATGATGATGAGGAAGACTCCGATGATGAGAAGGAGATGAGAATATATGCAGCTAAAAGCAACGAGAAGCCAGCCAAACACCAAAAACATCTTCCTGATAAAAGAACCAAAACCAAAAGGAATAAAAGTGAGATGTTTCTGAGAAACGTTCCACTAGAGGGCACAACTCTCCAGATTAAATCCAGGTCTCAGTGAGAAGGAGGAAATCCAGATGAAGGCGAGCTGAGAGTCGACGGAGAGCGGGAGAGATAAATCCAACAAGCAAAAACAAAAAATCAGTTGGTGGATTTGGCATAATCTGGACTGTGACTGGAGCAGGACGGCAAGTAGTGGTGGTGGATCGGATGAAGATGACACGATGATGGGTTGGACTCCACTTCAGAGTCAGAGAAAGAAAGGAGGAAATGGGAGAAGAACACCTACAGACAAACGCTGTCTTACAGACGATGAAGAGAGACATGATGTGAGGAACAAACTAATGACGGAGGAGAACAAGATTATTCTGAAACTTAAAGCAGGGCACGATATTTCATCTGTGAGTCCGATCACTAACGAACGGTTTGAAGAAAGCACTTGGAGATATCGAAGTGGCCAAAGTGTGAAGAGACGGCAGTTTGTTTGTGAAATGTAAGAATGGTGGGCAAAGAGACGAGGCGCTTACATTACAAAGTGTGTGCAAGAAAGAAGCAGCAGAGAGGAAAGCAGTGGGAGGGGGAAGCGCTGTCAGAGGACTGATATCAGGAACACCTGCAGGAGAGAACCTGAAAAAGTTGATCAAAGGAGGAAATGTGGCAGCAATAAAACGGCTGCAGGCGTTCAGGAATGGTGAGAAAGCTGACAGCACATCAGCAGTGACAGAGCTTAAAGAGCAGACTCTCCCTGATAAGGTCATGGTGGGATACATGAGCTTCAGTGTGAGAGCATACGTGCCACCTGCGCTCAGATGCTTTAAATGTCAAAGATATGGACACATTGCCACGGTGTGCAGAGGGAAGCAGAGGTGTGGAAGGTGTGAGGGGAGCACGCTTATGGAGAATGTGGGAGAACACACCAGCTAAATGCTGTAATAGTGGAGGAAATCATACAGCAGCATATGGAGGGTGCAGAGTGAAGCAACAGGCCGCTGAAATCCAACAGGTGAGAGCAGAACAGAGGGTGACTTATGCAGAGGCAGTGAAGATTGTTGGCAAGGAAAACAGAAAGGAGAATAGAGCTACGGCTCAACACGAGGAAGAAAGTACACGTATCCATCAGACAGGACTGACAGCTGACAGACTAGTTCTGTTCTTGGCCGACGTCATGAACTGCTCAGAACGAGCACAAAGAAAAACTGAGAAGATGGAGATCATTGTGAAAGCAGCAGCAAAGTTCTTGAACATGAAAGATTTGTGTTGGGAAAAAATACATACAGACGTCAGTGAAGGAGAGGGGATGTCAGCCAGCAGTCAGCAACTTATTCCATAACGCTCATTCTACAATGCAAAGCTAGAAGTCTCTCTGCAAATGGACAAGAGTTTAAAGGATATATCAGGGAATCAGCAGGAAAAGCAGACATTATTTGTATACAGGAAACACGGCTCAAACCAACTCTGGACTTTATTATTAAAGGATACTCTAGCATTCGTAAAGACAGACCTGGTGGAAATGGTGGGGAAGTTTTATTAGACAAGCTGTGAAATTCAGGCAAATAGTGACAGCACAAGAGTTAGAGGTAGTAGTCACTGAGGTGTGGATAAAGGCAGGAAGTATGAAAAGAATTCATTTTTATAATCCCTGTCAGCAATTAGACAAAGAAAAGATGGAATCCATCTGAGATGATTGGAGAGGGAAAGTAATGTGGTGTGGAGATTTTAATGCTCACAGCACAGTGTGGAGGGACCAAGAGGACTCAAATGGGCAAATTCTAGAAGAGATTCTGGAAGAGAAAGAGATGCTATGTCTAAATAATGGTTCAGGCACCAGGGTGAACCTGGCGAGGGCACAGAATCAGCAACTGACCTCACTTTGGTCTCACAGTCTCTGCAGCAATAAGTAATTGGGAAGTCTTAAGGGGGAGCACAGTGGGTAGTGATCACTATCACCACGATATCTGCTTTTATAGGAACAGAAAAGGACATTGACCAGAATAAAGGAGAAGGGAGATGGAAATTTGAGGAAGCACACTGGAACAAATCCAGAGTATTAAGTGAGGGCAAAATGCAAATGATAGATGTAAACCAAGCAGTACACCAGCTGAACAATGACATTTGTAAAAGTACAGTGGGAGCAGCAAAGGAGTCTATCCCAAGAAGTAGTGGGAATAAAAAGGAAAGATTAGTCCCATGGTGGACAAGTGAATGCACCAAAACAATAAAGGCTCAGAACAAATCCTTTAAAACATCTTTCTGTTCAGAATTGAATCATTTATAAGAAACAAGAAGCAGCAGTGAGGAGAGTAATAAGGAAGACCAACAGAGAGTATTGGAGGAGGTGTTGTGAGTCACTAGGAAGGAGTACTCCTTTGGATAGAGTGTGGGGTTTGATAAAAACAATGTCAGCTAATAGGAAAGAGTATGGATACCCAATAATGAAAAGTGATGGGAAAATGGTCATAAATAATGAGGAAAAGGCAGAACTATTAGCAAAGACTTTTGTTAAAGTGCACAGCACAGGACATTTGAGTGAGTGATGAAGAAAAGAGAGGTAGAGGAGGGACAATATGAAGAAACATGGAAACTATACAGAGTGAAGAGGAGGATGAAAATACAATTAACCTGCAGTTTTCAATGACAGAGCTGAATAATGCCTTAAAAAATCTGGAAAGACAACTCCGGGAGAAGATCAAATAAGTTACTGTGTGTTAAATAATCTCAGTGACCAAAGTAAAAAGATATTACTGAATTTATATAATAGGATGGGAAGATGGGAAGTTGCCAGATCTGCAAAGAGTACATAATTGTTCCTATCTGTAAACCAGGTAAGGATCCCAGTTTGGCAGAGAGTTACAGACCGATAGCCCGAACATCACATGTTGGTAAAATGATGGAAAAAATGATTAACGAAAGGCTGCTCTGTTATTTAGAAAGGAGGGAGAAATAAAATGCTACCAGAGCGGATTCAGGAGAGGAAGGAGTGCTGTAGATCCCGCTCTGTGTTTAGAACATGAAATTAGGAAAGCTCAGGTAAATAAAGAGAATGTAGTGGCTGTGTTTTTCCACGTGGAAAAAGCATGACATGATGTGGAGGGAGGGGCTGCTCATCAAACTGTATCATATGGGGATAAGGGGGAAATGTACAGGTGGATTAAGCTTTTTTAACAGACAGGATGACGTCAGTGAGAGGGGAAACACTTACAGTGGAAATACATAGTAGAGAATGGAACCCCTCAGGGCTCTATTATAAGTCCACTTTTGTTTTCAGTGATGATAAATGACATATTCAGTAATACAGACAGGTCCACAGGGACCTCATTATGTGCAGATGATGGAGTTATGTGGAAAAGGAGAGGGAACGAGGCATTCAATGCTGGGAAATTACAAGAACAAATAAGGAAGGTAGAAGCTTGGGCTTTGGAACGGGGCTTTAGGTTCTCAGTTACAAAGACAAAGGCAGTTATCTCTTCTAAAAAGACAACACAAAACCAAATCAGTCTTAAACTATATGGACAAGATCTAGAAATAGTAGATGGCTTTAAGTACTGAGGGATTTGCTTTGACAAGAAGATTACATGGAAAATACATATTGAGAAAATAGTTGGAAAGTGTAAAAGATATGAAATATTGTTTGGTGTTTGAAGGGCAGAGAATGGGGAGCAAACAGCATCTTTGAAATCATTATATGTGGCTTTAATTGGTTCACTTATTGATTATGGATGTATAGTGTATGAATCAGCATCAAATACAACGCTGAGAAAACTTGATGTCATGGTGAAATGCTGTTGAAATTAAGAAGAGAACAGATTTCACTGGACAATTTCCCCTGGGGAAAGTTTGAAAGGGCCACGGGGGCTACCGCCGCTGTTAAGCTAAGCTAAGCTAACATTAGCATGTCAAATAACACATTAAAAAGGTCTTGAACACCATCAGAATGCATTTAAGAATCATTTTAAGGTAGTTTAGCATGTTAGCATTAGCATGCTAACATTAGCATATTAGCACAACAACCTGATATCACAAGTCAAACCTGTTCATAGGACCTCATGTTAGCATTAGCCGCAATGCTAACAGCGGCTAATGCTATGTTAACATTAGCATGTCAAATAAGACATTGTAAAGCTCTCAAACACCGTGAGAATGCATTAAAGAATCATTTTACAGTAGGTTAGCATGTTAGCATTAGCATGCTAATCATTAGCATATTAGCACAACAACCTGACATCAAAAGTCAAACCTGTATGCACCAACAAGTTCATAGGACCTCATGTTAGCATTAGCCGCTATTAGCATTGTGGCTAATGCTAACAGGCCAACATCACTCATTACATTACAGGGGTCTGTTCTGCTTCTCTCAGAAAATCTTTTTATGGGAGTCGATTGATCAAAAACTATATGACATATCAAAACGTAGAATAATACACCAATACACAAGACTTGTGTCTACATTTTAAAGTTTAAATGGAGTCTCTATGTGGAAATGAGTTCATAGAATAAGAAGTTAAATACAAAGGTTAATGTAAAAAGCCACCCCCCATATTTCATTTAATNAACAGCACTTCCTGCTGAGTTGGACAGAGATGTGTCGAGATGTAATGCACTGTTTCATCTGTATATTTACAGAATGAAAGTAAAGGAAGAAAAACACAAGTCACACTGACTTTTTATTCAAGTGTGCAACAAAATTTGGTAGCAGCGGTGGGATCAGCGGTGCTCCTGAGAACCAGTGTGAGATTGCAGACCCAACATGGAGACCACGGAGCTGGAGCAACTGCAGGACCGACTGAGCTCCTGGTACAGTTAAAGTTCGAACAGCTACAAGAGGTGTGTTCACAAGCTAAAATCTCAACTGAAAGGTATACAAAGAAGCACGCGCTGATCAGAACAATAAGTGAAACAGTTGATAAAGCTATTGAAAATGAAGAAGAGGAAGTGACACATGAGTTTCTGGTCCGCTTAATAGCTAATGCTGAAGAAGTGAAAAAAAGAGATGAAATACAGGTTGTAGAGGATAGCACCAGCAAAGATGCTGCAGCATTGGCCAGTCTACAAGAACAATATGCAGCACTACAGCTAAGCTTTCAGACCTCTACAAAAAGATTGGAGGAAGAAATGGCCAAACTGACAAACAAAAGAACTAATCAGGGACCCAGTCATGGTTTGGGCTCCAGGCTAACCACTTTGCCAGCAACCCAGCCGCCTGAAGTGACCATACGCAGAGACTTTAAAATTAATGGCCAAATTGGGGAAAGGGGGCAGAGAGACAAATTGTCATACTCTAACCTGGTCCATCAAATTGAAATGGGGCTGAAAAGAAATCATAGCGAGGCAGAGATTATTGAAGCCGTCGTCAGAGCCATAAGCCCAGGCCTAAGCCTCCGTGATATGTTAGAGATCAAAACGGACCTCACCCTCTCTCAGCTTCGTACAATCTTAAAGGGGCATTACAAAGAGGATAGTTCCACGGATCTCTATCATCGGCTGATAAATATCACACAGGAGAGCAACGAGTCACCTCAGAACTTCCTATTCAGGGCCATAGAGCTAAAAGAGAGACTTCTAGCGTCATCTAGAGAGCCCGGTGCAGATGAACAGTACAGCACTGAATTAATACAGAGGAAGTTTTTAAGAGCTGTGGGTACAGGATTGATTAGTGACCATGTGAAATATCAGATCAAGAGCTATTTGGATGATCCAGCAGTCACTGATGATGTTCTGATTGCTAAAACAAACGAAGCTGCGAGCCTTGAGTGGGAGAGACAACAAAAATTCAGAAAAAACAGCAGAGAGCCTAAAGTGAGAGAAATACGAGCAGAGGCCCAATTAGACCAGGAGACAGTAACTGGTGCTGTTGGTGGACGAGAACAGTCATCCCCCACATCGACAAAAGTTAAAACTGTTAAAGCACAACCAACAGTGACACGTAAAGAATCTGAGCTCCTTGATATCATCAATCAACTAAAAGATGAAATCGCTGAAATAAAGGGAGTTATTTATGAGTCACAGAGACCTGCTCCCCCACACCGTCCGGGTAGGAAACCAGGCTGCAAGAACTGTCAGGACAGCAACAGAGGGGAGCAGTGTGACCATTGCTTCAAATGTGGACAAAGTGGTCATCTGTCCAGGGGTTGTCGGGCCCGGAGGAAGCCCACCGACAGGACAGGGCAGGTAGATATGTCAGTCAGCACTGTATCATCCCTCCCATCTCCCTTGGTTACCGTACCTAGCCAGAGCGAGCAACAGAAAGATGTTTATAAGCTCATCACTGATAGCATTCAACATTTGGAAGCAAAAGTGTCAGCTAACACACCAGACAAGAGGAGTGAAGCAGTCAGTGTCAGCCTTCTCTCTCCAAGACGAAAAGCTCAGCTTCTGAATCTTATTGGGAGGAAATATGTGATTACCTGCCTATTGAGTGGAGTGAAAACAAAAGCTTTGTGGGACAGTGGATCACAGGTATGCCTCATAAACGAGAAATGGAGACAACAGAACATTCCACATACCACAGTTAGGTGTATATCTGAGCTCCTAGGACCTGGTACTCTAGATGGGAGGGCAGTAAATCAGACACCTATCCCCTTCTCTGGGTGGGTTGAAGTCACATTTGGGTTGCCCACAGAGGAAGACACACAGTTAGAACTTCTAGTGCCAGTTTTGGTAGCCCAGGAAGAGGGAGTGGCGGAGGAACCAATCATTGGTTTCAATGTAATTGAATTTCTGCTAGAGAGGGGCATAGATCCACCACGTGTTGTAGCAGACGCCGTCAGCACAGCATTCTCCTTTGACTGTAAGAAAGCTGAAGTTTTTTTGAAAGTGATGATGAGTGGGGAGGATGGGCTAGGTGAGGGCACAGTGAAGACAGGGCGAGGGCTAATGACTATTCCAGCTGGTCAGACAAGGGCTGTTAGGTGTAGTGTGAGGGCAGGCCCACTCCCTGAGCACCAGGATGTTCTGTTTGAACCAAACCCACATCCACAGTTACCAGATGGGTTTGAGGTCCAAGCAAGTGTAGTGCGCCTACAGCGAGGTACCTGGTCCCGCATCACCCTCCCAGTCACGAACAACACAGCCCATGAGATCGTATTGCCCCCAAAGACTGTGCTTGGACAAACTCAGAGGGTCAAAACTATATACCCCGCTGACACAAGACCAGTGGAAGTAAACCAGACAGAAACAACAATACCAACCACTAAACATGCGTCCACACCAGTGAGAGAAGATCAGGTGACCGAGCTAGAACACAGAACAAGTAAGGTCAGTGAAGTTTGGGACCCCCCAGTCCCCCTTGATCATCTTTCCCCAGCACAGCAGCAGAGGGTGAGGCAGCTGCTGAGGGAGGAGAGCAATGTCTTCGCTCGGGATGAACATGATGTTGGAACCATACCCTCACTGCAGCTCAAGATCCGCCTCAGTGACCCCACACCTGTAAGACGAACATATATATCAGTGCCAAAACCACTTCATAAAGAGGTAAAAGAATACCTTGAAGACTTGTTAAACAGAGGATGGATAACGAAGTCCAAATCGTCCTACTCCAGTCCCATTGTTTGTGTGCGGAAAAAGGATGGGACGCTCCGCCTTTGCTGTGACTACAGGGAGCTGAATATGAAGTCAATCCCTGACCGCCATCCAATACCACGGATACAAGACATGCTCAATACTCTGAAGGGAAGCTCCTGGTTTTCGGTCCTCGACCAAGGGAAGGCCTATCACCAGGGTTTCCTGGAAGAGTCAAGTCGTCCTCTCACTGCATTTATTACACCATGGGGACTGTATGAGTGGGTCAGAATCCCCTTTGGATTGTCATCTGCTCCTGCAGAGTTTCAGAGATCAATGGAGGAATGTTTGGTGGGGCTACGAGATGAGATATGCTTGCCCTACTTAGATGACAACCTGGTTCATTCTCAGACATTTGAGGATCATCTGAACGATCTGAGGAAAGTTCTGCACCGTTATGAGAACCACGGAGTGAAGCTGACGCCCAGAAAATGTGAGCTCTTCAAGAACCAGGTGAGATTCCTGGGGAGACTTGTTACCAAGGACGGTCACACTATGGATCCTGCAGACATCGCCCCAGTCCAGGCTCTAAAGCAAACGAACCCCACCACAATTGGGGAAGTGAGGAAGTTGCTGGGATTCCTCTCCTATTATCGCAGCTACATTCCAAACTTCTCGCGCATAGCAAAACCTCTTTATGACCTCCTCTCTACAGAAAAGTCTGTGAAAGGAAAGCACAAACCAAGAAAACATGACAAAAAAACGCAAAACAAAGGGGGTCAGTTGCCATCATCTCACCTCATTGTGTGGTCAGCGGAGCACCAACAGGTGCTCTGCCAGCTAATTGACTTTCTTCCTCAACCACCAGTTTTAAGGTATCCTGACTTTGAGCAGCCATTCATCTTACACTGTGATGCATCGCAGGAGGGGCTCGGGGCCGTGATATACCAAAGGCAACAAGGAAAGTTGGTGGTGATTGCATATGGGTCCAGAACTCTAACTGCCCCTGAGAAAAACTACCACCTTCACTCAGGAAAGTTGGAGTTTCTGGCCCTGAAGTGGGCCATATGTGAGAGGTTCAGGGACTACTTGTATTATTCTCCACCATTTGTAGTCTACACCGACAACAACCCACTCACATATGTGCTCACCACAGCTAAGCTGAATGCAACCACCCACAGGTGGGTAGCTGAACTTGCTGACTTCCAGTTCTCCATTAAGTACCGACCAGGCAGGGCTAACCGGGATGCTGATGGTCTTTCACGTATGCCCTTGGATATAGAGCAGTACATGAACACCTGCACACAGGCAGTGGCCCCTGAGGTTATGAACAGTGTGACTCAAGCTTTGGCTGTTCAGCGGCAAGGAAGTGAGCCCTGGCTGTGTCCACTCACCATTTCAATGGTGTTAGCTGAGGAAAACAACGAAGTGAGGATGTCAGGACTGGAGATCCCAAAAACGGCTCTGAGAGAGGCACAAAAGGAGGATCCTGTAATTGGGGAGGTACTGAAATATGTAATCTCGAAGCAGTGGCCAAAAGGTGGAAAACACGCCCGCAACAAGGAAGTAGCTGTCCTGGTAAGAGAAAAACAGAAACTGCACATTGATGATGAGGGTTTACTGTACAGAAAAACAGCCAGCCGGTCACAGCTACTCCTCCCTAAGAAGTTCCATGAGCTGGTCTATAAGGAACTGCATGAAGACATGGGTCATCTTGGAGTAGAGAGAGTTTTGACGCTTATCCGAGACCGTTTTTATTGGCCTTGTATGCAGAAGGAAGTTGAGCATTACATAACACGGGTGTGCAGCTGTCTAAAAAACAAGCGTCCCAATAGGCCGAACAGAGCTCCCCTCACCAATATCATCACCACATACCCATTTGAGCTCGTTGCCATTGATTACTTGCATTTGGAGAAATGTAAGGGAGGGTATGAATATATCCTAGTGGTGATGGACCACTTCACCCGGTTCGCCCAGGCCTACCCCTGCAGAGACAAAACTGCTAAGACAGCTGCAGACAAGATATTTGGAGAGTTTGTATTGAGATTCGGGTTTCCCACAAGACTCCATCATGACCAGGGGAAGGAATTTGACAACAAATTGTTCGCTAAGCTCCAGGAATACAGTGGAGTGAAGGGGTCCAGGACTACGCCATACCACCCACAGGGGAATGGCCAGGTGGAGCGGTTCAATAGAACACTGCTGGCAATGCTCAGGAACCTCCCAGAGACAGCAAAGGCAGACTGGAAAGCTTCCCTGGCAAAGGTGGTCCATGCATATAATTGCACACGCAGCGAGGCTACTGGATATGCACCTTATTTTCTCTTGTTTGGACGGAACCCCAGGCTGCCTATTGACCTGATGTTTGGCCTAACAGTAAAAGACCAAAGCTGCTCCCACAAAGACTACGCAGAGAGGTGGAAAGCTCGTATGACTGATGCTTACAAGCTGGCCTCAGAGACAGCCTACAAGGAGGGCAGGCGAGGAAAAACTCTCTATGACAGGAAAGCCTATGGTGCAGAGTTACACCCTGGATGCAGAGTGCTGATCCGAAATCTCAATGAAAAGGGAGGACCAGGGAAACTGAGATCATTCTGGGAGGATCAAGTGTACGTTGTTACACAAAGGAAATATCAAGACAGTCCAGTGTATGAGCTCCAGCCAGAAAATGGAAAGGGTCGGATTCGAGTCATGCATAGGAACCTCCTGCTGCCGTGTGACTTCCTGCCAGCGGAGAAGATGGACTCACCTGCAGAACCAAGGACGAGGAAGAAGAAACACAACAAACTGGTGCATAAGCAGCAAGAGCGAGAGTACAGTTCAGAGGATGAGGATGAATGGAGAGGAATCACTGGATTACAAGCGGAGGATGGGGGACAGGTGGAACAACACCTGCAGATGGAGGAGCCAGAGGTCTATCCAGAGAATGGAGCAGCAGAAGGGGAGGATCTTATCGGTGAAGACAATACAGCACATCAGGGGGACCAACAGGAAGAGGACACGGGGACACAAGAGGACATTGACATACAAAGTGCTGAAGAGGATCACCAGTCTCCTGAGTCTGCAGGCAGTGACCAGGAGGATGCTGACCAGTCAACCATCCGAGAGAAAAAGTATCCTTTGAGATTGAGAAAACCAAAATTAATGTTTACGTACCATCAGTTGGGTCAGCCCACCATATCATATGAATAGGTTATTCTAGGAGACTTATAAGCTGAGTACTTAAGCAAAGCTATCCCTAAGTCTATAAGGTTGAGATTTCTGTTACTGTTCTTCTTGAAAATTCAGTAATTTGAGTGATGTTAGTAATGTTATACCACAGTTCTGCAGGGTTAATATGAGAATGTCTCAATATTGAAAGAATGACACAATGGGGTAACCCGTCATAATTGTTGCACAAACTGTTATTCAAATAGGAGGTTACTGTTATGTTAAGATACCTTACTCAGAAAAGATGCAGATACCCATGCTATTGATGGAAGTGGCAGTGGACCGTCATCGTGCACAATGACACCTGCTGCAAACATATGGCATTAAGTGGAGATACATGTCATATGATTTACTGGAATCAGTGATGCATCTTTATGGACTTTGTGAAACTCTGACTCCTACATAACATAACTTTCCTACATGCAATGCATAAATATAACATGGGAACTGATAATGTTGTAGTGTCGGGTCGCCACTGAATTTTGGAGGGGAGAGTGT
>JBBMOE010000450.1:0-12196 GCA_037975065.1 Chaetodon trifasciatus
GGTCTCGGTCTGGTTGTTTGGTTTGTACCTGGGTTTGATTGACAGCTATCACACCAGCCCCAAAGAACTGAAGTCACCAAATGACCAATGACCAAAACATGTCAAGGATTCATATCAAGATCTGTGGAATATCTTAGATAGCGACGAATACAAATGCTACTTTGTAGAAAACAGTATCAGTGGTGGAGGTCTTGAAAGAGCCTCAGAGAGCAAAATCAAAAACACAGTCTTTAGATGACCTGATGCCACGAAGGTTAAAACAGGAGAAAAAGTTTGTGATTTGGATAAACTGAACTTTTAAGCACCAAACTTTATTGGAATAAATAATGAGGGTCAGTCAACAATTGCATGTTTTCTTCCTGAGATGGTCTCAGAGGTTACTTAACCACTGAAAATAGAACAGAAAGGCTTTCGGGAGCTGCCCATTTAACCTGAAACGGTCGAACCCATTAAGAAGTCCACAATAACAACATGAAGAAAGGAGATGACATTGTGGAGGTTTAGTATCTTTTATTATGTTACGTATTATGTTTTTCTGAATGAATTTGTTCTCTTGTGTTCTCGTTTTTGGACAATAAGAAAGACAGAAAGAATAAACCCTCCTCAGGGATGTTATTGGCACGCTTTAAAAAAGATTGAAAACCTACCTGTGCATCCTCAAAACAAATGAAACAACCGCCGCCTCTCTCTGCCAGCCAAATTCTACCTTGTCTAATGATATTTGTTTGAATATCAAACATCTATGAAATCATCAGGCTGGATTTAACTCCACAGAACTCAAATTCAGCTTAAAGTCAGCGTGACCTGTTCATGGTTCAGTGCTTGAGGGTGTCGTCATACAAATCTGCTGAAGTTAGATCGAGACTCTGAGGCCATGAAAACTGATTGATCCTGCGTAAGGTCATTACGATAAGGTAAAAGCAATGTCACTCATGCGATAAGGTACAATAAGGTAATTAAAAGTGCACGTCTATAAATAAATATTACAGTAATTGTACTTTGGCCTTCTGGGAATTCAGGGTAATACTGTGACGGTAAATATAAAATGTATCAAATTATGTTTTATGTGAACTTTTTAAGTTTTACTTCAAAAGATGAAAGTGAGTCAGCAGTTTAAGTACACACTGAATCAAAGCTCTGGTGAACATCAGTCAGACTTTATTTGTATAGAAGTTTTCAAACGAAACACAAACTGTTTCACACAATAAAAACATTAACCCCCCCCCATCCACACACAAAGCAACCAATAAAAAGCAGGAAATTCAATGAGAAGCCGACCTGAGGTCGGTCATGAGTTTGATTTCCTCTGCTGTGGAGACGAGGACTGCAGAAATAAAAAGTTACCTGATCATTGGTTTTAGTTCTGACTTTAGGGATAATTGAAAGGTCCCCACCAGCAGACCTGAAGATTTTACAGGGTTCACAGACTAAAAACAAATCAGATAAGTTGGTCTGACCAAGGTCATAGAGAACGCCATAAACCAATAAATGAATCTAGATGCTGAGATTTTAGACTACACATGCAGATTCGAGTTTTGAAATAACTGTAATTGAGTCATGTTCTTTCCAGTACGACCACAAAGTACAGCATCATGATAGTCAGGTAATAAAAGCATTCATTCTCGGCAATAAGATAATAAAAAGTAGCCGCATCTATTTTTCTAGTGTGAGGTTAAAACTGAGATCTGAATCAAAGGTGACTCCTATGTTTTTCACTTGTTGACAGGGTTTAATGCTAATGTTTGTCATTTGGCTCTCTGAGCATCAGGAACAATGACTGAACCTTCAGTTTTTTCTGAGCTGCTATCCAGAGCTGGATATCTAAAATACACACAGGACACGCAGAAGACGAATTATTATTTCAGTTCAGTGCAGGTTTAGTTCACGCTGACGTGGCTCTCAGGATGAAGGTCGGTCCCCAGTCCAGACCAGGAACCATGAGGGTAAATTTAGGTCTTCATGACACGTCTTGACAGCTAAAGGATGTATCTGGCACAGATATTCATGGTGCCCAGAGGATGAATCATTTAATGACTTTGATGATCCCTAAACATTTCATCTTTCGCGTCCTGTAAACACCTACTAGACAGATTGGCACAAAATAAATTTACACATTCATGACTCCAAACAGATACATGCATATGAATGCAAAAGCTGTTGGCAAGAGACACCATTTTGGTTTCTGAAAAGTCTGAATGCCTTGGCCATCCATCATCCGGATATCTGTTAGTGACACTAGAAGCCCTGAAACACTGGCTGTTATCCCCAGAGGCTAAATCAAAAATAGACGATTAGCCTAGCATCATCAAGAGGTTGATATTTGTGGCTTAAATGCCACCATCCACTCAAAAAACCCTGCAAACTGAAAGATCCCCATTATCCTCAGCTGTAAACGCCTACACACAAATTAAGATGAACATAATAAATCAGTGCTAGGCTCTGGGGTAATTGTGAACATGTTAGCATGCTAACCTTAGCACTTAGCTGAGAACTGCTGTAGTTACAGCCCCAGGTACAGAGCCGCTAGCATTAGCATAACTGTAAACTCTTAGTCTTATTTGATATTTCCAGCCTGTTTATAATATCCTCACACATTTTGAGTCCTATCCAAGCAGCATGTCCGGGGCTGAAAAAGAAGCCAATGCTGAAGTACTAAAAACTGCAGTTCTTCAAATGGCCACTTGAAGCTGGCTCCATATGCCCCCATAGACCCCATATTAAAATGCCAAACTTTACAGTGGAAATAAATATGTTTGCTGCCAGTTTTGGTCCCTAAAACTAATTTCCCCGTTCATGACAACTGCACGGGGGTGAATCTTTATATAAATCACTTGTTTAGATTATTACTATTAGTAAACTGGCTTTGTTGTGCTGTTATATGTGATATTAATGTCAGTATGGAGGTTGTTCCTTCACCAAAGCACGTAGTTACTTCATTCTTTGTGGAAACATCAGCTAAACACAGTGCAGCACTTCCTCTTTCTGCGGATGACCAGACAGGTTTATGGTTCAGGTGCTGGTCCATGGGTGGAGGCTGAGCCGCGCAGTAATGATGAGTGACAGAAGATCGGGCCAATCAGAGGAGGAACTAAAGCATTTAATGCTGTCAGAGGCTGCAACACCCAGACTGAGCCACCTGTAGCAGCCGCAGAGGAGACGTCCTGGAGGATAGAGCGCCGTTGTCTTCACCTTTATCCTGACAGCACTCGGGGCTTCCTAACCGGCTGGTCCCCCGGAGTCCATCCGTTTTCTCAAACCCAACACTGGAAACATGAACCTCAGCTTTCTGTCCGCCGTGCTTCTGCTCGGCGCTGCCTTCAACGGTGAGCCCAGTTTGCTTCCACACTGTTTAATACTCTGTCAGACTGTTTGAAATGTATATTTGTTCTAACATTTCCCTCCGAATATCACTTGAGCGTCGTACATTCATTTTCACATCACTTTTCACGAGTTAAAGTTCACTTAGTTAAATGGGTGCTCTTAAAGATGAGGTGACCTGCAGTATCAGTATCAGTATGAGTATTAGCAGCAAAAGGTACCAAAATATCCAAAGCACGATTTACGATGCAGAAAAATGTGTACTTGTAACTACTACATGTACTTTTTGGTAGTTTAATCTGATCATATGTATTTAAAGTAAAGTCTGGCTCAGTCAGAAAACGACATTTCTCATTTACATAAGGGATATTTTGTATTTCTGGTCTCTTTTTCTTTTTACCCTCATTATAGTAAGTTTTAGGCTACATCTCGAACCGTATCCCTCATTATTATATCCTGTATGCATTTCAGTAGGGCTTTTTGCAAATAATATACCCATAACATAGAAATTAATATCTAAAATTATAATATATAAGTATTTTCAGCAGCAAAAATCTCATTCTTACACATGTATGTGCTCAATGCATGTTTATGATCTGGTGTTCTGTGATTAGTGATGGAAAATCATATGTAGGCAGATTACAGTTATATTTGAATAAAGTGTGACATTTTCTTTGAGGGGTTATCAACAACATTATATCTATGGAAATACAACATATCAAACAAATCTGATGTTTCAAACTAGTAAAGTGTAGTTTCAAGCCGAGGACATAGAAAGTTTAATAATAATTGTTGCATTTTTTCTAAGGAATACAATTAAAGGAAAAAACTTGTGCTACTTATTGAAGTTTCTGAAGAAAAATGTACCTTTTCCTCCTCTTTTGCCTTTTTTTCTACACATTCACGAATAGTCTTAACCTCTGACTCACTGCTCCGTCAGTGTGACTCAAAGCTCTCTGGGGGTGGATGGATGCCTGCAAGGAGGCTTTGGCCAAACAACAGCCGGCCCCCTGAAGCGCAGCACACTCCACACACAGCGTTTACTCTGTGTGTGCATAGGCGGACCCCCTCCACAGCGTGGTGAAGCTGCCCGGAGGAATTTTGATGAGCTCTCCACTGTACAGACCTGCTAAGCTTAGCTGCAGTTAAATCCTTTGGTCACCCTTTGCATTGCTTTGGACCGGTCTGAAGTGTGATTTAAGGTTCCCATAGAGTCATGTGCCGGAGCCTCACTGCAGGCCTGCGGGCTGTTTGTGTTATTCCCCTCCGTCATGTGTCGACTTCTATAGAAACAGAGTCGGATGGAGTTAGAGGAAGACTGGGAGGTGATGGAGGCTCCAGTTTGGGGCATGACTGAGTGTGCCTAAAGAGATCCAGATGAAAAGACCTCCTGAGGGTCGTGATCCTCCTCCTCTGAGTCTGGCGCCACATTTTCTTGTGCCCTCTATAAGAAATCTCTGCTATGGTTTCCTTTGCAAGGCCACGTACAGTTAATCGTTTATCACATGTCATCGCCAGGAGTGAACAGAAGGCTATAGGAATGAACCCACCCATGTCGGGCTGTGTCTAACCATTTTTTTCATATTGTGGTAGATTAACTGATAAATCGCTTAACTAATGAAATGTTAAATGAGGACAAAGCAATGTCCTCAATTAGCTTTTGTCTGACTAACAGTCAGATATTCAATTTTCTGCTACATATAAAACAATGAAAAGCTGCAAATCAGCACATTTGAGAGGCTGCAACCAGAGCTCATTTGGTATTTTTGCTTAAATTAAAAGCATTTTCTGTCAATCAACTGATCGATTATTTGGCCAATAATCTTGCAGCTCTAGGCTCATGCACATTTTCAGCCCATCTTTGCAGCCATGCTATCAGTGGGAGAAGTACACAAACAGCTCATGTAAACCAGCTCAGTTCCTCCTCCTGCGTTTCGATAATCGATGTTCCTCATTGGACCCTCTCTCAGCTGCTGGTGTCGTTTTCCCGTCCACCTCTCATGCACACATTTTTCCCTCCCTCTGTCGCTGCGTCCCTGCTGTATCCTGTTGGATTAGACCTGCTCTGGGGCAGTAAATCTCACTCTGTAATTGGAAAGCATGTGCTGGCGGAGCTTTAATTGGATATGATATGTGCAGAGGCCCTGCGACTGAGCCCTGCTCCAGGGAGCCATCTGTTGCCTCAGAGTTACAGTATAAGAGCTCTGTTTGCTCGGATGCAGACCACTCTTTTCTGCTATCCTCTTATTGAGGATGCCACTTAAGCTGGAGGCCATATGAGAAAAGGAGCCACAGTATGACATAATCACCTGGAATAAATAGAGGTCGAAACTCAACATCCGATCGGCTTCTTGTTTGCTGTGCTGCTCAGTGCGCTGGCCTGAGATTTTGTGTGTATGCATTGGGCGACACGTGTGCGTCAGGCATCACTTTTGTCTCGTCAGTAACAGGAAGAGCCTCAATCCCAGCCAAAATGAAGTTTATGGGAGATGGAGGAGAGCAAAGTCTTAGCGGGACAAGCTTGATTTAGGCACTTTTATCCCTCATCTGTTAATGATAAACACTGTTTTTTTCTGCATTGAACGATAAAAGTAAATGTCACTGACTTTTGGCTGACTTGATTGTGTGATTGGTTACTGATTATAAAGGAAAAAGTGTGTTGTTTCAATTGCAGTCAGTTGTCAGCAAAGTAAAACGTGATTGAAATATAGAAGCATTTCAACAGGTATAAAAAATAAACTTGGGTTCAAAAGAGCAGCAGTTTCAGGGAAATTCCTCTGGAAAACATCAACTTCTTATGAACGAACTACAGTGAACTTGATCAAAAATAACTGAAAGAACAGAACTTCGTTTTCTCTATAAATACAAACAAATTACAAACATCCTAGAAAATTGTTAAGAATTTGCAGACTCATAAAAAGCATGTTACCAAAACACAATAACACTCTTTAAAACACAATAAAACGAATCAGAGAATCCCACAAAGCAATGAGGAAAAAAAAGTTTTAGAAACGCAGCAACCAGCTTTGATTATTGGTTATAAAACTATGTGAGCATTAACTGCTTTTTACTTCTGCTCTACAGGGAAAATACTGTACTTTTTACCACATTTATTAAAAAGGTATGGCTAGTAGATTGGAGGTAGTTTTGCAGGATTTTATACACAAAACAGTCTGTAGGATTAGTTTATAAAATATGATGTATTTGTACACAATAGAGGATATAAAGTTGTTAAAATAGGCTCCAGCTTAGGATATGAATACATTCATATCAAGAAGATTAACATGATTACCTTTGTAAGGGAAGAATTTATTGCGATACTGTTTTACTAGGCTGCTTAATTTTTAGCTAGGTGTGCCTAATAAAGTGGCGAGTGAAGGGCTGTACCTTGTTATTTTGTGGATTTATTGATTGCATGTTATCTAGTGTCTTGTTTTGTGCGACCAACAGTCCAAAACCTACTTACTTACCTACTTACTTCATTATCATATAAGACAAAGAAAAGCAACAAATGCTTTAGACACTGGAACTGCTTTTGTTTGAAAATGAACTTTTATGAGAAATTATACAGTTCATCAGGTACACCAAATAAATTATCAGTGTAAAACTTTTTTATGACCATAAATCTTCCAAACCTTTCACCTGAACAGGTAGCCTTCTTAGATAAACCAGTGACACAGGGAGAGGTAAGAAATGCCATTCATTCTATGAAATCAGGGAAATCGCCTAGAACTGACGGGTTTCCTTTAGAATACTATAAAGAGTACATAGACATAATTGCTTCAGTACTAACAAATGTATATGAAGAGGCTTTTCAGATTGGCTCACTCCTGCCATTTATGAATGATGCACTTATCTCACTGATTCCTAAAAAAAGTAGGGATCATACAGACCCTGCCAATTTTAGACCAATTAGCCTCGTTTATGTAGACAGTAAAATATTGGCCAAAGTATTGGCCCTACGGCTCGAAACAGTTCTACCATATATCATACAGACCAAGTGGGCTTTATAAAGGGTCGATCTTCAACTCTTCCAATACAGCACCTGTGGCTGCTGTCTCATTGAACGCTGAGAAGGCCTTTGACAGGGTCGAGTGGGGTTTCTTGCATTCGGCCCTGTCGGAGTTTGGTTTTGGCACTGGTTTTAGCAAATGGATAAAAATAATGTATAATGCTCCAAAGCAACGGTCATGACAAATAGCGTGATTTCACCATTTTTTGATCTCTCTAGAGGGACCCGACAAGGGTGCCCCTTCACCGCTCTTGTTTACAATTGCTCTGGAACCTTTGGCCATTGCCATAAGAGCAAGGCCTTCCATTAGTGGTGCGTATGGCGGTTGTAGTGAGCACAAATTAATGCTTTATGCAGATGATAATCTCTTTCTGACCAGACATCCTAAAAACTCATTACCTGCCCTAATGGACACCATATGTGAATACTGTAAGCTTTCAGGTTACCACATTAGGTTAACTGGACCAAGTCTGAAGCAATGCCCATATCTAAACATTGTCATCCACAAGTACTAACACAACATAATTTTAGATGGATTACTGATGGCATGATTTACTTAGGTATTAAATTAAGCCCAGATTTACAGGAAATGGCCACACTCAACTTTGATCCACTCCTTCAAAAAACCAAAACAAGCCTGGAAAAGTGGGGGAAGCTAAACCTGACTTTGTGGGATAAAGTAAATGTTGTTAAAATGGTAATAGCCCCACAATTCAACTACTTATCCATGATGCTACCGCTCAGCATACTAGATAACATATTTGAACAGTATGATAGTCTCATTAAAAACTTTCTATGGGCTAGAAGGAAACCCAGATTTAAGGTGAACAAATTGTGTGCACCCAGAGATAAAGGAGGACTTGGTTTACCTGATGTTAGACTATATAGATGGTCATTTGAAATGGTCAAGATAGCTAAACACTGGAATGGGTCGGTATCTGGTTTAAAATAGGCTGCTACTGAAAAAGGCTCTTGCCGTGCCATTCCACCCTTTATGTGTGATAACCCAGCAGTCAAATGATAAACAGAGGGATAATAACCCAGTTATAAAACACTCTAGGGAGGTATGGGCTCATAAATCCACAAGATCTCACGTTACAGACACATGGAAACAGATTGTAACTGACAATGGTAAATATATTAAGGACATTAGGGGTAAATTCATTCAATATAAAATTCTACACCGGTACTACTGGACACCATGTAGGCCTTTCAGAGTAGGACTAATAAGTACCAACACATACTGGAAATGCAAGACAGAGGTGGGCACATTGATACATCTCTTATGGGAATGTCCTATGGTCAACCCATTTTGGCAAAGTGTAATGAAATTCTTAGAGACATGGGTAGGAATATATCCCTACCAGTATGTCCACGTTTATGCCTTTTGGGAGATAAAACAGAAACTCCAAAACTGATCAAAAGTGTTCATTCAGTTCTGATGGTTGGGACACACTGCCAGAATTATTATTGGAAGGCACCTACTATCCCAACATTTAATGAGTGGAGAGCTTTGATGAGTGAAACAGCATAATGTGAGATTATGTTGACAAGAATAATGGGCAAAGGACCTGTGGCTCTAGGAAGCTGGGATTATTTTATGGACTACCTGACCTCTAACGAGTAAGCTAAATGTAAAACTCTTACTAAGGGGCCTCTGTACTATTCTTTTTCTTTTAACCAGGAACACCTAACCAGTCTGTTACTTTGTAGTCTGACCTTCCTTTGAAT
Organism: Chaetodon trifasciatus; assembly: GCA_037975065.1. Classification (NCBI taxonomy): domain Eukaryota; kingdom Metazoa; phylum Chordata; class Actinopteri; order Chaetodontiformes; family Chaetodontidae; genus Chaetodon; species Chaetodon trifasciatus. The sequence continues at coordinate 9,062 of JBBMOE010000450.1, forward strand.
GTAAGATGTACTATATGAGCTATGCACCATGTGGTTCTAAATAAAAACTTGAATTACAAAAAAAAAGAAAAAGAAAAAGAAAAAGACTTTCTAACTACTAATCGATTAGGAAAAAGGTTGTCAGGTAATTTACCGAGTAGTCATCTGATGGTTTCAGCTCTAGCTCAGTGTGCAGTATATGTCCACAGTGAAAAACCTGCAGTATATTTTGACTAATATTGGGATATTGACATATTTCCCAGCCCTTCACCTCCAGCGTTTGAGGCGTCAGTGTATCTCTGATCGGACTGTTGACACGAGGCTCTCAGCAGGATGACGGACTCTCAGTCCTGTGAGGTCGCCCCTGGTGACCCGGCGTCAGCTGTGTGGCTTTGATGTGGCAGCCCTCAGGCCTGCTTTTCACTCAGCAGTAAATGCTGAAGGAAACGGGCCTGTGTGTATCCGCTGGTGTGCTGTGGGTTTTTGTAACACAGGGATGGGTACCTTTAAATACCAGTCTGCAAGAAAGGTTCACTCCCATTGGTTGGCAAAGGGACCCAAAGTGTGACCAGTAATTAGCTGTGAGCTGCAGTCCAGCATGCCTCCAGCATTTTTGTCTTTAATCAGCTTGTTTCAGATGTCATACTGCATGTTTTCTGAAACACACACACGCGCACACACACACACAAACGCACACACACACACACACACACACACACACACCACTGTAGGTCAGCTCTCCACATGACTCCTCTGCCTCCTAATGAGATGCTGCCTTTTGGCCTCAGGCTCTTCCTGATTGTTGGGTCACAACCTGTCAGTCTGTCTCCTGCTCTCTGTGCCTTCTTTAAAAAACTGCTCCGTCCTTCTCGCAGTGCTGCTGGATGTGATGAAGTATTTCAAGAGCATTCTTTCCCCCAACAATAAACTGAAAATATTTCACAGCAACAGTGAGAAACCAGGAGAGCTGTCTGGGCTGCTCGGGATTCGTTCTGGTGTGTAATTAATACAGACAAAGAATTACTCTCCAGGAGTGGTAGTGTGGACAGGAAGTGGACAATGTGGGCTGGTGGAACTGGATCTGACAGTTCATGAGCAGGTAAATAAATAAAAGTCTCCTGAAGTGCAGCACAAGCATCAGAGCTTACCTTTGGCTCTGTCTCTCTTTGTTTCTACTACTGTTAGTGATATGAAGTGAGGTGAAGCAGGCGACAGACGCTTCCTTTAGTCCTACACCGCGCTTATTTGACTTCTGCGTTGAGAAAAATAGCGGTGGAGAGGCACGTTTGTGCATCAGCACAGTGATAGTTTGCAAACCAACTAGCAGGCGTTCTTATTAGAGTTGGTGGGCAAAGCCGGACCTTCCTATCCACATCCTCCTGTGAGTGTGTGCTCGCAGGCTGACCTTAGACCCACTTGACACCCTGCCTGACCCAGTCATCCCTTTTGTGTCTGCAGGGGATTATCCGGTTTTGGGTTAAATCGTCAGAGACAAGGCTCCCTGTTAGACGTGCAAGGCAGAGCATGCTCTTAATTACTCCTCTGTTCCAACTATATTACAACTATATGACTGACTGTAACTTTACCAACACAGGACACCTAGAAAATTGAGGAGCAGCCTTGGCAAAGTCACAAAAACAAGCATCAGGCTGCTAACATGTAATATAAGAAACACTGTGCATGTGGTGAAGTGGGGGAAGTTTTTCAGTCTTCGATCAGGGGACATCGGTTGTCAAACTTGCTGACATTTCCATTTAAATGGAAATAGAGAAGCAGCACTGAGCTTTGAAGAAATCATCACTATGAAAAGGACAGTGGAAGGAGAACAACTGTTTGTTTGTGATGGGCTGTACGCATTCTTCTCTATGACAGTTTCCCTTTTGTCCATCACTTCCTTATGTCCAAAAATAGACAGTGTTTTTATAATGGGGCCGTAAACTTCTTCTGGTAACTTCATTTTAGTTATTTATGATTTCTAGATAAATACAGTATCAGAAATACCTCAGCAGGTTGGGAACCTCTGCTCAGTTGGACATTTTCAAGGTCTCAGGCTCAACATCTTTATATAATCAGACAATAATCACTGTACATGGCAGTCACATGTTAAAAACCCAAGGTCAGCTCAGTCGTGTGGACTTTGTGTACATGACATCAAAGCTAATCTCATATCAAAATTTCTTATCACAATAATCTAGATAGCTTTGGAAATGTCATCACACCCCCAAAAAAAACTTTTCATATTTTGTTTTCCATTGTTTTCCAGGTGAGACTATGTAAAGAATGATTGTGTAATACCTCCAAACAACAGCCTTTATTTCACTCTGTGTGCTCTACTTGAAATGGAACTTGTAATGGACTTAGCTGGAGCAGCAGGAGGTGATAAGGATGACAGTAGTTTACAGATTCATAGCTTTACAGGCATAAAAAGACATCTAATGTTCAAACTGTAATAATGCTCTTATGTCAAGGCCCAGTGTAACACTCATAGGTTAACAAATCAGGTCTGCAACTTCCGACAGTCAGTTGGGTGAGATTCTGCTTTTTATTTTTGTTCTGTACATGTGTGGACGTGTATTACTCATGTTGTGGGGACATAAATGTGTTCACACACAGTTACATTGTGGGGACTCAACATCCTACCTGCCTTATGGGGACAAAACACAAGTCCCTATAATGTAAATCATTCAATTTTAGGATGAAGAACAGGGGGTTAAGGTTAGGTTTAGGGTAAGTCTCCAGGAAATTAATGTAAATGTATGTAATGTCTGCAACAGTGGTGGAAACGTGTGTGTGTGGGTGGGCGGGCGGGTGTGTATTACTCATGTCGCAGGGACATAAATGTGTTCGCATAGTCACATTGTGGGGACTCACTATCCTACCTGCTTTATGGGGACAAAAGTCCCTATCATGTAAATCATTAAATTTTATAATGAAGACTGGAGGTTAAGGTTAGGGTTAGGTAAGGAAAAACCGCAACATCCTATTGGATGTTACAATGGGCACGAGCCTCAGGGGAAAGGGGAAGACACGGTCTTATCAAAAGGACGTTTGAAATAAAACCAATGGTGGTTAAAAGATGGTCCTCCCAAGATAAAAAAAAAAAAAAAAAAAGAGACAATAAGTTTAAAAACCGTGTATGAAAATCATTAAAAGAAT
>JBBMOE010000451.1:0-12143 GCA_037975065.1 Chaetodon trifasciatus
TCATTCCTGTGGAACCATATGGTCTTAATGAGCCTGTTGATCTGAACTCAATCCTATAATCTATATTAACCCATGTTTCTTTGTCTCTTTTGTAGGGGAATTAACTTAATTTGATGTTGCATTCGTTAATAAAATACCGGGGCACCACCTTCCTCAGCTAAGAAGGACTGTATGGATTAACTCTTGTAATGCTGATGTCATGATAACGAATGAACTAACAGTAAACCAGACTGAAAATTTGAAAGGTAAACTCTAGATATAGGGATCATTTATGTTCTGCTCAAAAGGACACCGTCTGACCATGACTTGAATTAAGAAAACTTATTTATTAAACACAATCATGAATAATGTATCATGAGTAGTGTGACAGATGATATACAGTGGTGGAAAAAAGTTTTCGGACACCTCATGCATTTGTGAAATATTGCATTAAGAATCACTCTTAGGTCTTCAAGTGCAATTTCTTTTAGTACAGTCACAGCCAAAATACTAAACAAATCCTAAAAAAGCCATTAAAGACTAAAAACTGATTGGTGCCATAAAAATACAAAAGAAATTTTGAGTATTGGGTCATTTTGGTACCAGCGATCCACAAATGAAGGTCGTGCTTTTTATTAAAAGACACAATTTTTGTTGCTGTGCTTCATGTCTATATAAAGCCAGCACATTTGAAAGTTCTTCAGAGACAAAAATGGCTAAAACAAGGAACCTAACGCAGGAAACACGCCTGAAGATACAGATTCTCGGCCAGGAAGGGTATAGCTGCCGCCAGATAGCCAGGAAGTGCAGATGCAGTCCTTCAGCAGTTGGATACACTCTGCAGAAATACAGACAAACCAACAGCTTGGAAGACAAACCAAGATCTGGGCGTCCAAGAGTTTCTTTAGCAAGAAATGACCGCATCCTGATCCGCATGTGCAGGGAAAACCGCCGAATGACATCACAGGAGCTTCAGCAGCAGTGGTCAAACCAAACTGGTGTCCAGTGTTCCACCCGCACTGTATGTGGCCGACTTTTAGATCATGGCTTAAGGTCCTACAAGGCTGTCAAGAAGCCCCTGATCAATGAGAGACAGAGGTTAGCCCAGCGTCATTGGGCCCAAGCACACAAGACGTGGACTGGAAGAAGATTCTGTGGTCAGATGAGTCCAGTTTCCAGCTTTATCTTCCTCCTGCTAATGTGAGGATACGCAGAAAGCCAGGCGAAGCATTATCTCCAGCATGTACAGTGCCTACTGTCAAGCATGGTGGAGGCAGTATCATGGTTTGGGGATGCATGAGTGCCGCTGGTGTTGGTCATCTCAGTGTCTGTGATGGCAGATTGAACTCTGCCAAGTATTGTGTCATTCTCGAAACCCACATGCTCCCTTCTTCACATGCACTGTTCCGTCAAGGTCAAAACTGGATGTTTCAACAAGATGCCCCTTGCCACACATCCAGGGCCAGTAGAACTTGGCTGCAGGAACACAGTATCCAGGTCTTAGAGTGGCCAGCTCAATCCCCGGACATGAGCCCCTTGAAAATCTGTGATGGATTATCAAAAGGTCTGTTTCAAAGCATAAACCAAAGAATTTAGGAGAATTAAAAGCAGTAATTCAAGAAGAATGGGACAAGATTACCCCTCAACAGTGTGAAAGGCTCCTGGGGAACATGTCACCCAGGAGTAGAGCTCTACTGCGTGCTAATGGCAAGACTACTAATAATTAATTTGATGATGTGATGGTTTATTTATTTTTTGTTCAGTTTTGAACACATTCTCTGTTATTTGTTGACTTTGATACCGATAATGTTGAGAACTGACATATTGAAACTGTCAAAAATTTAGTTTTGTTAGTTTTTCTTGTAAGCAATAAACAAAAAAAATATATATATATCATTTGTATTTGTTTGTGTCTGTCTAATGCAGCCACACATTTCGAAATACAAAAAAGATTTTTCCACAAATATTTCATGATAATATTTGAGATTGTGTAAAATTTTAAGGGTGTCCGAAAACTTATTTTCACCACTGTAGGTGATGTGAAATAACACAAGCAATTGCAGAGAGAACTTATGGCAAAACAATGGCAAAATAAGTTTGGTGATAGTGAGAAGTAGTTTTAAGGAGAAAAAATGGGGACGCGAATGTAAAGTTAATTTACTGAACAAATGGTTGAGAGAATTTAGGCAAATTAACAGTATCATAACCTCACGGACCAACTGTTATTCAAACCCGCTTATCATGCCTTGATTGGTCAACAGCGTTCCTATCAAGGCCGGCTCCGAACTGGCCCGAAGATGCTTCCAGAGGTCATCTGTGGCTCGATCTGCTCGGTGGTCCAGTGGGCAAACTAGGCACACCAAGGTTGAGAGCTGATGTTGGACAGTGATGTTTCAGGGACTGGACCTCTCCGGTGTCGGTGGAAGGCAAGGAACAGCTTCAGATGGTTGTCTACCCTGATTAAAGGGGTCAGCAGCTGGCTGCAGGTTGTTGTTTTAGTTGGTAACCGTGAAGCACAATTTTAGATGGATAATAATAAGATTGATAGCCTCTTTGATGGCCAGTCGAAAAGTAACACAAAATAAAGAAATAAAGAAGGAAAGACTATATTTGCCCAAAATGATTATCACTATTACGGTTACTTATTAATAAATGCATCACGTCAAGCGTATTCAACCTAACCGTTACGAACCTCTAGATGGCAGTATGATTCCATGGTAAAACCTCAGACAAACTTGGAAGAGAAGTTAAAAATCACAGCTTTGTCATTCTACAAGCTACAAACACCGAAAAAGCATTGATATCACACAGATTATGGGCTTGGTACTGTAAGAAAATTCAAAGTTGAATCAAACATATAGATTTGGTTATCCTGGTGTACTGGAAAACAAGGCACACAGACATACAAAACAGTTTGCTTCAGGAATGTCCATGAGAAACATGGAGCAAAAAGGCAACCTTTGATGTTGAGGTGTCTGTGTCTCTTGCTCTCCCAAAAAAGTGTGGAGGAGATGTCTCTGAGGCAGACATCTTGTCTCTCTCCAAATTGACGCCATCCCTGTAATCAGTTCAAATGGTCAATAGCTCTTGAAAGTTGGGGTGTTTTACAACTTCATTTCTCCTGAAGAAATGCAGAGAGGGTAATAGAAGGTCAGTTAGGGGCCAGTTCTGCTACACCATTCTATAAAGTCAGCTGTACTGGCTATATTGCCTAATTAGACAAAATATGCTGGATAAGATTGGAGCATCTGTATGCTTAAAGACAATTAACAGACACCAGCTGGAAATTATTTGGCCTTTTTGCTGCAACCACACTTGATGTGTACAGTGAAGAAGACTTTTATTGGCCTGTAGTTGCTATTGAGCATAAGTCAAGATAACCATGGGATGTGGGATAGCATGTCAGCATTTTCTTATTGTGCCTGTTTTGCTGTTAATTATATATAAAGTGTGTGAGATACCCTCTTTGTGTAAAAGACACACGTTTTGAGCAATGTTTTGACTAATAATGGTGTAGAAAAACTTGTGTGTCTCAAATGTTAAGCAATGGATTCTTCCACATGAAAAGTGACAAACACATACTTCACCATCTGTACAATTAACTCATTACTCTCAATCTTCTCACATCTTCTTTCCCTCAGCAGGAAAATGAGTCATATAACTTATGTCACACTCATCAGCTCCTTACCTGCTGTCACTGTCCCTCTCAGCTGTTCACCTGCTCAGTCTGCAGTCTTCACCCTCACCCGTCTCCACCCACTGGTTCAATCACCTGACACACACCTGGGATTCATCACCAATCAGCACCATACATAAGCAGCTCCTCACCACTCACTCAGTGCCAGATTGTTCTTTGCCTTCATGCAAGACTCACCAGCATTATTTTTTGGATTGATCTCCCTATTTCAACCTTGTCTGTTTTCCGCACCCCTGGTAATTACCTCGGCTTTCTAGAAGAACTATTAGCTGTTTGTCTCACTAAACATTTCGGAGGACTATAGATGATGTATTTGGAATTATAGTTCTGTCGCGGCACCCTTCACCAGCTTGACATCCTTGAAAGTTCCATTTCAATGTACCCCATCGGGGGCCCGTTGAGGGCCCTTTTGAAGGCCCTCCCTTCCAGTGGGTACATGCCTCCAAACTCACCTGCCACCCCAGAATTCAATGGACTTGGGATATCCTCTGCCAACGGTTTTGGTGGCCCACCTTGGAGGAGGATGTTGGGGAATTTGTCAACGCCTGTACCATGTGCAACCAACAAAAAACCCTCCAGTGCTGCACAGAGATGGTGGACGGCTCTCTTGGGGAGAAAAATTGATTTCACACCCCTAATCAACTTTTTGTAATGGAATAACACTACTCTCTTTATTTCGTGAAGTTGATTTTATAACCCTGCCCGCCGTTTGGGACTTTTAGGCAAAACTTTCGCGAGTTAGCCTAAACAAACAAACAATTCCAAGCACCCATGTATGTCACCGAGGACCTAATTCAAACCAGAGATGGAGAAAATTCAGGCAACGCTGGACATGCTGGTGACATCGAACACCAATCTCACCAGTAAATTGGACAAACTAGACACCTTTTCTAAGAAGATGGACAGATTAAACACTTTGAATTCTATCGGTGCGCGGCTGGATACAACCAAGGCCAACTTGCTCGCGCAAACCAACAAAGTGGCAGTTCAAGAATTGGTAATTAAATCCCTAGAACATAAACTAGAGGAAGCCTTGAACACAATTGACAATTTAGAAAATTGATCCAGAAGGAATCTCTGTTTGCTGCTCCTGCCAGAGAAGAGTGAAGCAGGCTACAGTATGGAGGCCTACCTGGCAAAGACCCTCTCTGCTCTCCTATCCATTCCACTGAAAGAGCATGACATTGAAATCGCCCATAGAATTGCTCATGTTTCTGTTATTTACAGCTCATCCTTTATCTTATGTACTATAATTTGAATGACTAGATTAACTGTGTTTTCTTTTAATGCACATGGCCTTAATTTGCTCTATAAATGCACAAGTTTTCTGAATGTATTAAGGAGAGAGGGAGTGGACATAGCTTTGGTCAGCGGATCCCACTTGCTTCAGAAGGATGTCCATAAGCTGCAGAATAAACATTACTGTACAAAGGCATACTCTTCAGCCCTTAATAAAATGAAAGGAGTACTAATTGTCCACCGTAATTATCAGTGCACCAACTTAGGTGTTGGGTGCGATTTAGATGGTAGAATCACTTTTATGAAAACTATCATAGTAAACAAGAAAATTGCATTCTTATCTATCTATGCGCCTAACAGTTTCGATCGTGATTTCTATGTATGATTGTTTAATCTCATGCATGACCTGTCAGAATACTGTTTAATTATTGGGGCAGACTTTGGTTTGGGACCACTCTGTGGACAGGACCGCTGTAGTAGAGAGCAGTGATCAGAGATCAGCGTCTGGTGGATTAAGAAAATGGACTCAGGAATTTTCAGTAATTGATATATGGTGCGTTACCAATCATAATAAGCAAGACTTCTTTTTTTTTTCACCAAGGCATCATTCATTTTCTAGAATAGACTTGATCTCCTCGAAAAAGTAAGCACGGACATGCTCCCCCTGGCCTTCTCAGGTCATAAGGCTGTCATTTGTAGGGTTAACCTTTCTGTATCTTGTGACCGCGCTCCACGCTGGTGTTTCAATACCCCTTTGCTGCGTAATGAGTGCTTTTTGGATTAACTTGAATTTGGCCTAGCAGAATTCATATCATTTAACGAGCATTCAGTAGAGGACCCTCGCACACTATGGGAGTCTGTGAAAGGTTATGTAGCAGGATGAGCGTCTTATTATTTTTCCCCTTGCTCTCTTTTGTTTACATTTGGTTACCTAGGTCTCTGCTACGCGTTGAGGTGAGCTGGTATAAAAGCGGTAGTCTGCCCACCGTTTCTTCCTCTGCGCTCCTATCGTCACCTGTGTCACTTCCGGGTCAGAGGTTGTGTGCCCGACAGGTATGGCCGTGCGCTGCCTCACCACGCTGGCCATTTTGTCCGGTTATTATGCTCAAGGCATTTGTATTGTGTTGTAGGGTGACTGTTAGTGTGCTTCTCCGTGCTCCCGGTGTGCGCTGTTATCATCCGGTGGTAGTAAGTGCCGTCTCTCTCTCTGTGTTGTGGTTGGTGCTACTAGGTGGCTAATGCTAATGTGGTCACAGGCAAATGCTGGCGGCCGCCTGGAGTCCTCTCATCCCCTCCCCGCTCTCGTGAGTGTGTGAGTGTCTGTTGCTACTAGAAAGGTATGTATGTGTAACATGCACCCGTATCAATTTTAGCATACATAGTAAATACTCATGGTGTTTTTCCTGGAATAGGTGATATCGTAACCACCTCATTGGACCACTGCTGCTTTGCTTGCACGCCAGGGCCGGGCACGATTATTTCTTTTTTTTTTTTTTGTTACCTTTGGAGTAATTTGTTTGGGTTCATTTTTGGATTTTATTTATGTAATTTTATTTTGTTAATCCTGTTAATTGAGACTCCTCCTTGAACCGACACCTTATCGTGGTGGAGGAGTTTGAGTACCCGAATGATCCTAGAGGCTATGTTGTCCGGGGCTTAATGCCCCTGGTAGGGTCTCCCAAGACTAAGAGCGGTTCAAAAGCCCCTATGAAAGAAAAGCCATCAAGGAAGCGTACGTCGCCCTGATTGGCGTTACCGGGGCCCCACCCTGGAGCCAGGCCTGGGGTTGAGGCTCGCAGGCGAGCGCCTGGTGGCCGGGTCTTTGCCCACGGGACCGGACCGGGCGCAGCCTGAACGAGCGACGTGGGCCCGCCTTCACGTAGGCCCACCACCTGCAGGAAGGCTCAGAAGGGGCCGGTGCTTTGTGGTATGGGTGGCAGTCGTGGGCGGGGGCCCCGACGACCCAAACCCTGGGCGACGACTCTGGCTATGGGAACATGGAATGTCACCTCGCTGGGGGGGAAAAAGCCTGAGCTAGTGCATGAGGTTGAGCGGTACCGGCTAGAGATAGTCGGGCTCACCTCTACGCACAGTCTGGGCTCTGGAACCCAACTCCTTGAGAGAGGCTGGACTCTCTTCTACTCTGGAGTTGCACGCGGTGAGAGGTGGCGAGCTGGTGTGGGCTTGCTTATAGCCCCCCAGCTCAGCCGCCATGTGTTGGAGTTCTCCCCGCTGAGCGAGAGGGTCGCTTCCCTGCGCCTTCGGGTCGGGGATAGGTCTCTCACTATTGTTTCGGCTTATGGGCCGAACAGCAGTGCAGAATACCCGGCCTTCTTGGAGTCTCTGGGAGGGGTACTGGAAAGTGCTCCAACTGGAGACTCCATTGTTCTGCTGGGGGACTTCAATGCTCACGTAGGCAGCGACAGTGATACCTGGAGGGGTGTGATTGGGAGGAACGGCCTTCCCGATCTGAACCCGAGTGGTGTTCTGTTACTGGATTTCTGTGCTAGTCACAGTTTGTGGTCACATTATTTGTGGTTTTGTTAGGTTTTCTTTCTTTTTAGGGGTGCGGCCCCATTAACCTGGTTTATTTCCTCCCTTCTCAGTTGCTGTAGGCCAGTGGTGGCGGTGCCGATGACCTGGTGGTGGCATCCCCTTGTCTTGTCTTACTGTGTTCCTGGGAGTGGGTTTTCTTCACTGAGAGTGTGCCTGCCACATGTGCCCGGTGATTTGAGTTTCTTCTTTTTTTTTGGTGGATCCCTCCCCTGCACTAGCCTTCGTCCATCCACTGCGGCCTCAGCCCTGATTAGGTTTGCCCCTTTTGTCTTTGTGTGAATGAGTTTAGTACTGATGTTTTTAGAAAATATGAATATTTAATAAATTGTATTTTAACTTTGAACCACGTCTCATGCCCAGAGTAACCACGAGCCTGTGTGCCTAGTCTCTGACAAGAGTAATTCCCTGGGTGAAATTCCCAGGGTGGCGTTGTCGAGCTCGTTAGCAATATTAGTGACATATATCCTTTTTACCACCTCCTCGCCACAATCATATTAGAAGCAACTGTATATCGTTTGACTAATTTAAACAAGACGTGTCAACGCAGGATTCTCGAACTGGAACCCAATCTCGGACAACTTGAATTTGCTATGCACAACAACATTACTCCAGACTCAATCATCCAACGAAATAAAATAAAAGAGGAGCTGAATTCCCTATTTCAGCAGCCGCTGAATTCCTTATCCATCGTACGTTTCAAAACTATTTCTTTGAAGGAGCCCACCCCAGCCGGTCACTTGCCATAAGCCTTCGTGCCAGTGAAAATTTTGCGCATATACCTTCCACTAAAACATCAGAAGGAGCTCTGGTAACGGACCCCAAATTGATTAGTTCAACCTTCCTCTCGTTTTATTCTTACTTGTACAGTTCTGAAGTTCCTTATGATTCTTCAAAATTTGATTTATTTTTTAAGAATCTAAGTCTTACCAAATTGCTGCCCCAGGAGGCTGTGTCTCTAGATAAGCCATTTACAGTATTTGAATTGGAGATGGCTTTATGCAGTCTTAACAAAGGCAAATCGCCTGGGTTTGATGGCATTCCTCCTGAACTCTATTTAGAATTTTGGTCTCAACTTGGCCCTCTGTTGCTGAACATGATCAATCATGCCATTTCAAGTGGCTCCTTTTCAAGAGATGTTAACACCGCTTTAATTACTTTACTCCATAAAAAAGGAAAAAACCCAAATAAGTGTGCAAATTATCGTCCTTTATCACTCGCTGACATAAAACTGTTTGCTTAAGTGCATGCACTAAGGCTTGAGCCCCTTATGAAAAAGCTCATTCACCCTGACCAAACTGGCTTCGTAAAATCTTGCTTATCTTCAGAAAATGTTCGCAGACTATTGCATATAGTAGAAGCTTCTGCTGAGGTCCAAACTCCTTGTGCTGTATTATCTCTGGACACGGAGAAAGCATTTGATCACCTTGAATGGCACTACATATTGTCTGTCCTTCACCATATGGGATTTGGTATTCATTTCATCAACATGATAAAAACACTCTATGCCTCTCCTTCAGCCATGGTAATGACTGGCAATATCTGTTCGCCTTTATTTCCAGTGGGCTGCAGCTCTAGACAAGGCTGTGTTCTTTCACCACTTTTTTTCATTTTATCTCTGGAACCTCTGGCCTAGGCGATGCGTCAGTCACCCCATACTCCTGTTACGGTTAATGACACAGATCATTTCATCTCTCTTTATTGTGATGATATTTTACTCTATCTTGGGGAAACAATTAATTCTACCCCACATATTTTGTCGATATATGATAAATTTGGGAGTATCTCTGGGTACAAAATAAACTGGTCCAAGTCCAAGTCGGCTCTCCTTACTCTTAACGAATCCATGAGGCAAGCTTATTTACCAAACGATATTCCAGTGGTTGACCATTTTAAATAACTAGGTTTATCAATCTTTCCTTCAATACAAACTACAGTCTCATATAATTACAACCCGACTCTCAGGCAGGTGGAATCTGATTTAGAGAGTTGGTCATCCATTCCCAATTCATTTCGAGCAGGGCCTTTATCATCAAGATGAACATCCTACCGCGGGTCAACTTCTGTAGTACAATGCTGCCCTTACCTCCCCCTGCTGGACAGTGGGAGAAACTACATAAATTAGTCTATAGGTATGTCTGGAAAGGGAAACGCCCACAGATTAAAATGTCCATCTTGCAGAGGCACAAACTCTCTGGTGGCCTTGGTGTTCCAAATTTTCAGTTTTATTTCTGGTCCTCAACCCATTGACCTCTTCATACCTGGTTAAATCTGGAGGCACAGGTAGCCTGGCGTTCTTTAGAGGAAAATCTAGTACGACCACATAGGCTTCAGGATGTAATTTATTCTAACATCCCTCTTAAAACTTGTAAATCCAAGTTTGGCTCTTCAATCTCACACCTTGTTGCCACATGGAGAACCGTGGAATCACACTCCAACTATGTGTGGAGCAGACCAACCCAGACTTAGTTATTGTCCTTGGCAACTTTAACAAAGGTAACCTCACCCACGAACTCCCTAAATACAGACAGTTTATTAAATGCCCGACCAGAGAAGAGAATATTCTGGATCACTGTTACACCACAGTCAGGGATGCTTATCATGCTGTCCCCCATGCTGCACTGGGCCACTCTGACCATGTCATGGTCCACCTGATTCCTGCGTACACGCACTAAAGCTCTGCAAACATGTAGTGAGGACATCAAGGAAGTGGACCAGTGAGGCTGTGGAGGATCTCCAGGCGTGTTTGGACTCTACTGACTGGGGTGTGTTCAGGACTGCTACCAACAGTCTGGATGAGTACACGGAAGCTGTGACGTCCTACATCAGCTTCTGTGAGGACTGCTGTGTTCCATCACGCACCAGGGTGAGTTACAACAACGACAAACCCTGATTCACAGCCAAACTCAGACAGGTAAGGTTGGCAAAGGAAGAGGCCTTTAGGAGTGGGGACAAAGACAGATTCAAAGAGTCGCAGTACAAGTTTAGCAAGGTGGTGAAAGAGGCTAAATGACTATACTCTGAGAAGCTCCAACACCAGTTCTCAGCTAACGACATGTCTGTCTGGAAAAGGCTCAGGCAGATCACCAACTACAAGCCTAAAGCCCCCCACTCCATCAACAATCGACGCCTAGCCAACAACCTGAACGAGTTCTACTGCCGCTTTGAAAGACAAAGGGACAGTCCAGCAACCATCCCCCACGACACCTCCCAACAGCTCCAGCTCCAGTCACCTCCACCAATGACCACCTCTGTGGTCATGAAGTCCTTTGAGTGCCTTGTGCTCTCCCACCTCAAGGACATCACCGACCCTCTCCTGGACCCCCTGCAGTTTGCCTACAGAGCCAACAGGTCTGTAGATGATGCAGTCAACTTGGCCCTCCACTTCTCCTCCTCCATCCTCCAGCACCTGGACTCCGCAGGAACCTACACTAGGATCCTGTTTGTGGATTTCAGCTCTGCCTTTAACACCATCATCCCAACTCTGCTTCAGGAGAAGCTCTCCCAGCTGAGCGTGCCTGACTCCACCTGCAGGTGGATTACAGACTTCCTGTTTGACAGGAAACAGTGGCTGACGCAAAGACCATCAGCACTGGATCCCCCCAGGGCTGCATTCTTTCTCCTCTGCTCTTCTCCCTGTATACAAACAGTTGCACCTCCAGTTACCAGTCTGTCAAGCTCCTGAAGTTTGCGGATGACACCACCCTCATCGGACTCATCTCTGATGGCGACGAGTCCGCCTACAGGTGGGAGGTTGACCATCTGGTGACCTGGTGCAACCAGAACAACCTAGAGCTCAACGCTCTAAAGACAGTGGAGATGGTTGTGGACTACAGGAAAAACTCAGCCTCACCTGCCACGTTCACCCTCTGTGACTCCACTATTGACACTGTGGAGTCCTTCTGCTTCCTGGGAACTATCATCTCCCAGGACCTCAAGTGGGAGCCAAACATCAGCTCCCTCATCAAGAAAGCACAGCAGAGGATGTACTTCCTATCCTCACCTCCTCCATCACCATCTGGTACGCTGCTGCCACCGCCAAGGACAAGGGCAGACTGCAGCGTGTCATTAGGTCTGAAGACAAGGTGATCGACTGCAATCTCCCGTCTCTTCAGGACCACTATGCCGCCAGGACCCTGAGGCGTGCAGGATAGATTGTGGCTGATCCCTCTCACCCCGGACACAAACTCTTCGAGACACTCCCCTTTGGCAGGAGGCTGCGGTCCATCAGGACCAAAACCTCACACCACAAGAACAGTTTTTTCCCGTCTGCTGTCAGCCTTATCAACAAGGCCTGGAGCCCCCCGACACTCTTCACAATTCACCTCTGCCTCATCTTGTCACACTGACATTGCTTTAACTCTATGCGTTACATTAACGCTCAGCCTGGACTTCTTTCTGAAAAAACAGACTGTGTTTCTGGAAAAAAAAAACCAAGGGGGTTAGAATGTGGTTGAATGTTGTATGTTGTCTTATTTGTGTATATGTGTAACTGTTTTCTGTGAATTGATCGCAAAAAAAAAAAATCCCTCTCTCTCTCACAGAGACTTCCGTGTTCTGTTTGCGCTGCACTTCGGTCCTAGACCAGTTTGTTACAATTTAAGGCTATTGCATACATCAGATTACAAAACACTCACATGCCACACACACACACACACACACACACACACACACA
>JBBMOE010000452.1:0-12128 GCA_037975065.1 Chaetodon trifasciatus
CATATATATATATATATATATATAGCATTCCGCCAGTGCCACAACTGAAAGATGAAGGAGAAAAAGAAGACAAAACCTGCTCGAACAACATAAAAAAGGAGGAGGAAAAACAAATAATTGGCACGAACAACAGAAGAGGACATAGAAGGAGAAACTGGCGTAAAGAAAGGAAGAGGAACAAAAAGAAGAAGAAGAAGAAGAAGAAAAAAAAAAAGCTGGTGCAAACAAAGCAAGAATTGTTGTTTAAGTGTGTCCAGTAGTGCTAGTTGTAGTCTTATGATGCCAACTAACAAAACATGTCTTTCTCAACCAATGTCACACCACACCACATTGAAAACACCCGACTTTTCAGGGAAACTTTCCCAAGGGATCTCAGGAGAGGGCCGCAAAAGTGCAGACTTTGATTGCATCTTACAACCAGAGCTGTACTACCACAGTGCAGACATACAGGGCACAAGAGACAGGTACAGCAGCTTCCCTTCATGTTTCCTTGATTTTAGCAAAGAAGAAAAGGCCATTCACAGACTGTATGTTGTCATGGATAAAGTGATAATATCAGAGATCTGCAGAGCACCACAACCTGCTTTTGCACAACAATGTCAGGTGGCTGTCTAAAGGCAAAGCACTGGAACGTTTCTGTGATCTCAGAGAGGAGATTACAACTTTTTTCCGCAGCAGCAATCAAAAAAAAGCAGAGACACTCCTGAATCGCATACTGGAGGACAAGTTTGTGACTGATGTCTGCTCTCTGAGCAACATATTCAAACATCTGAATGGATTAAATGTGGGGCTACAAGGCAGAGACAAAACTATTGATCTTGAGGAACACATGAGCGCATTCCACATCAAACTTGACCTTTTTGCAACTGACTTGAGAACAAGTAGAATATTGCATTTTCTGACCCCTTCACTGCTGCAAAAGAAGGAGACTTATCCGCCAGAGCAAAGGAAGCAGTCCCTTCCATTGACAAGGGGAAATTGTCTGGGCTCGCAAAGTTCTGGAGTGATATCAATGTACACCAGTCCCCAACATTAAGAAAGTAGCAATCCTTGTGCTCAGTATGTTTGGATCAACGTATACTTGTCAATCAAGCTTTTCACACATGAACTCAATACAGAGCAGCTCTCATAGTTGACTGATAGTACTCCTCACCAGTGCCTTTGGATTGTATTGATGTCTTATGAGTCAAAAATCAGTGCTTTTGCTCAGGCCAAAAAATGCCACTTTTCCCACAAAGAAAGTCAGCAGGGTAAATGCAGACTACGTATCAGCTTAAATGTGGGTTGTGTAACAAAGAGATGTCTAATATCACATTGGGTGATTTAAAACAATGGGCAATAGGTAGATGTGTATCAAATCAAATCAAATCAAATCAAATCAAACTTTATTTATATGGCACTTTTCATACTTAAAAGCAACACAAAGTGCCTCACAGAGGCTAAAAACAACAAAGAGGAAAACCCAGCCCTCCCGCCCCCATAAAAACAAACAGGGACATATAAAGACACATATTCACAGACACGCACGCACGAATACACACACCCGCGCACACACCCATACGGGCAAGGCAAGGAATAAGCCACCTTTGGGGGCCATCCACACTGAGAGGGCCCCCGGCCCATGACTAGGGAGCGCCGCCCGAGACCACCCCGACCCAGGCAGACAGGAGGCCCCACACCAAGGTGCAGAGGCCTCCAGCCATCCGGGCCAGAGCCGTCCCCTCGGCAGCGCACCCGTCAGTAGACCAAAGGCAGCTCCCAGTGTGGGGGGCCCCCATGAGGAAACGCTAAAAACCAAGGGCCCCCATGAGGAAAACAAGGGCCCCCATGAAATAAATAATAATTAAACTTGTCGTTAAAACATGATGCAGCTAAAATAAGATACGAATAAAGATTAAATATGATAAGAAGGCTGATTATGGTTTTTCATGTGTGGAATAAAAGTCAGCTCAGAGTCAAAAGTCACGCCCAGATTTTTTACAGAATGTGTTGGTTTAAGATCTTGTAGTTTTGGTAAGTCTCTCTCTCTCTGGCCTTCAGGACCAATGACTAAGACCTCTGGTTGAGCTGAAAGAAATTTTCTGCCATCCATGACTTCATGTCTAAAATGCAGTTAAAAAGGGCATCAATTGGACCTGTGTCATCAGGAGACACGGCAATGTACAGTTGCATATCATCAGCATAACTATGGAAGCTGATGCCGTGCCTCCTGATGACGGCCCCGAGGGGTAGCATGTACAGATTAAAAAGAGTTGGCCCTAAAATTGACCCCTGGGGAACCCCACACTTGATCTCATGGGTTCCCGAGGCACATGTATCCCAAGTTACAAAGAAGTGTCTGTCAGTGAGGTATGAGGCGAACCAGTTGAAAGCAGTACCTGAGAGGCTGACCAGGTGCCTCAGTCTGTTTAATAAAATGTGATGGTCTACTGTATCAAAGGCGGCGGTTAGATCCAGTAGAACCAAGACTGTGAGCTTGTGTTTATCTAAGTTGCACCTGATATCATTTAAAATCTTTAATAGGGCTGTCTCGGTACTGTGGTTCATCCTAAAACTAGACTGACACCTTTCTAAAATGTTGTTTTTGTTTAAAAAGTCATTTACTTGGTTAAAAACCAGTCTTTCTAAAATTTTACTTAAAAAAGGTAAGTTGAATACAGGTTGGTAATTATTAAGAATGTTGGGGTCTAAGTTGCTCTTCTTCAGAAGGAGTTTCACCACCGCCGTTTTAAAGGAGGTGGGGAAGACACCTATCTGAAGAGAGCAATTCACCATGTATAACAGCTGTTCCTCAAAGAATCCATGGAGTGTTTTAAAAAACACTGGGTGTGGGAATTGGATCTAAAAGGCAGGTTGTAGGGTTTACCTGGGAGAAAACTCGACCAAGTGTCCTTGCATCAACCAAGGCAAAACTCTCCAATGTTTCCTGAGGTAAAACCTGTGATCCAGACATGTTGGTAGTTAAAACCTGTTGAGATAAAAGATTGGATCTGATGTTATCAATTTTGTGCCTGAAGTGATCTGCAAAGTCTTCACACAGGGTATTTGTTATTGTCTTATGTGATCTGTTAAAATTACTGTTTGTTAAAAGATCAATTGTGGAGAAGAGAAATTTGGGATTAGTTTTGTGGTCAGAGATTAGTTTTTTGAAGTGAGAAATTCTTGCCTGTTTGATAGTGTTATTGTAAGTTTTGAGGTGTTGATGTAAAACTTCATAGTGGACTGTTAGTTTTGATTTTCTCCATTTCCTCTCAGCACTCCTGCATTTTCTTTTCAGTTGCTTAATTTCCTCATTTCTCCAAGGAGGTAAAGGTTTTTTCTTAATTGTTTTTGTTAAAAGAGGAGCCACTGAGTCCAGCGTTGACTTCAGATTGCTGTTAAAATTGTCAACGATAAAATCACAGGGCGCTGGTAAAAGCAGGAGTGCTCTGTAAAATCTGGGTAAAATTTGCAGCCACTTCAGGAGTTAGGTAGCGTTTCCTCACTGTTCTCACTGGAGCCTCCCGCTGATTAAAACTGGTAATGTTAAAAAACACACAGTAGTGGTCAGACACAGCCAGATCCACAACAGAGGACACACGCATGGACAGGCCATAAGTTATGACCAGGTCCAGGGTGTGCCCCCTGCTGTGGGTCGGCTGCGTAACGTGCTGTTTAAAATCCAGAAGTTCAAGAGGTTTGAAAATTCTCTGGATACTGGGTCCGAGATTTCGTCGATGTGTAGATTAAAATCACCAGTAATTAAAATCCTGTTGTAGTTGGTGTGATTGATTGATAAGAATTCTGAGAATTCACTGATAAAAGAGGATGAATACTTGGGTGGTCTGTAGACCGTTATGCAAAGAATAGGAGGGCTGCTAAGAACAAAGGCATGATGTTCAAATGATGTAAAACTGTTAAAAGGAACTGCATTTGCAGACATTGTAATTCTTGTAATAGATGCAGTTCCACCTCCTTTTTTGCACTCCCTAGTAGAGAATAAAATGTTAAAATTTGGTGGGGAAGCCTCAGTGAGAACAACAGGTGCATCTCTGTAAGGAGAATGCTATCTAGGTTTTTGTCTAAAATTAAATCATTTATAATAAAAGATTTGTTTAAAAGAGAGCGCACATTCAGCGCAGCTAACTTGATATCTGTGCCGAATGTGCGCTCATCATGGTGCTTCACAGGAATGTTAAAAACAGTGCTAGTTCTAAAAACATTCCTGGGTTTTAAATGCCTGTGTGAAGTGATGGTTTTAATGGTGTAAATGTCCTAAGTTTTTGGTGGCAGAGAGGGGGTTACTGATGTATGTATGGTGTGGGTGAAACATGTAGTGGGTGAGGGTGAGGGTGAATGTGGGGCAGAGGGCTTGTGTGCGTGAGTGATACCGGTGAGTCAGGAGGTGGCTGAAGTGCATGACCGGACAGCAAGGTCAGTGTTGACTGATAAAAGCTGTGAGCCCTCCTGATTGGGGTGGAGGCAATGCCTGTTTAAAAACGCTATAAAATTGTCCACATACGGGATGCTTTTGTTCAGGCAGTATCCCTTCAGCCACAGGTGCAGCCACAGGTGCAGCGTCATGACGTCACCGTAGTGTGGTGGGGGAAGCAGGCCGGAGATAATTAGGCGCTTCCCCGTGTCCAACAGGTGATCGATCAGTGACACAAAGTCCTTCCTCAGGACCTCCTGCTGTTTTTTGACACCGTTGATGCCGGCCTCCAGGACCAGTGTGGAGGCCGGGCTGTGCTGCGCACACAGCTGAAGAGCAGTGGATGCAACCTCCATGACGCGGGCTCCAGGGTGGCAGAAGGTCCGGCCGCGAGCCTCACCATGGAGGTCCCCACTACCAGCACCGAGGGGGGAGTGCGCTGCACCACTGACTCCCTTGGGGTGCGGCGGGGGCGAGGTGGAGCCTGCTGGCATCGTGTCGTGGTTGCACCGGTCCAAGCTGGAGGGGAGGGACCATGCTGAACTGGCGGATCCCGGATCCTGGACTGGTGAGAGCCACGGCCAGCTGGGAGGACAGGTCCTGGAGGCGAGCTGGACGAGGCACCGACGGGAGGGAAATCCTGTAGGCTTAGGATGTTGAACCTGTTGTCCAGTGGTAGATCCGGAGGCGGTGGGGGAGGAGATGGCCGAGCTCCAGCGCCTCAGTGCACCACCAACCAGGTTTCCCTCGGCCTGAGTGGTGTTGAGCTCACCAGACCCTCTGCCCCGTCCTTCCCGGTGAAGCAGTGCGACTCCGCGGGGCGAAGGTAGGAAGTGGAAGGTGCCGATGACTTGGGCTTGGCTCCCTGTCGGTGCCAGTGGGACTCCGCTGTTGCTGGTGCCGGAGTTCCGGTGGTAGTTGAGCCGGTCCACGGCAGGGTGGTGTTGTTTGTGGCCGCCATGCTCCGGTCACCAGCTCCGGATGCCCTCAGGTAGGCGATATGTTTTGCCTGGGTCGTGGCGACAGTGGAGAAATCCAGGAGGATGTTGTCCCTCTCCCTGAGGTCGGCCCGCAGACCAGAGACGCTCTCCCTCAATTTCGAGAGGGTGGGAACTCACACAGGACTCACACACCGCCATCATACCTGTAGCCTGTGGAGGAGCTTAGGCACCCCGGAACACAGTACCACCACAGGGAGGTGAGTTCTGTTTCGGATCAGGTACCGCTGGGAGGTAACGCTGGTAACGCTCTACTAATGCTGAATCAATAAATAATACTTTAATCTTCTATTATCTACGTTTTTTCACTGAGTTAGCGTGCGGCAGTCTGCAGTCTTGCAAGCCTTGTAGTCTTGTAGTGTAGTATTCATTTATGTATTCATGAGTGTTAGTTCCTGTTCCTGAAGACTCAAATAAACAAGGATGTTTATTTTATTACAAAGGGGAGACAAATGTCATTGCTAAAATGCACTTTTGATGTCCCTTGGTCAGATGTAACTAAAATGTTAATTTGTTTCAAAAGGGAAACAAATGTTTATAATACTGTGAACATTTTGGTTTTTATGCACTTTGAAATATGTCTGGGTTAGATGAGACCAGAATATTCATTCTTTTATGTCAAAAGTGAAAGCAGTGTTGCTACTGCCTCAAAGTTGTGTTCAATTACAGCTCTTCTATTGAATTTTTTATGCACTTTTTGATGTGCCAGTATCCAGTGTTACCAAATTGAAAGGGCAAACAATTAATAAACATTGCTTGTTTTTTCATTACACAAATTGTGTTGGCTTACTGCCTGCTGAAAATGTCTGGCCCAGTTTAAGTTCTTGGTTTTAAAATCTGGCCCAAATTAATTTCTAATTGAATAGCCCTGGCTTACAGTACTTCTATTTTATATTTACACTCCATTTTTTCATACCCTATTTAGTAGTAGCACCTTGGGCCCATAAGGAATGACATTTCATTCAGCCATGTACCATGTGCATAGATGAATGACTTGAGAAGAACAAGGCGAAGAAACTGACAGAATGAGTGACAGGTAAAAACAAAAGAAGAAGTCACAGCACAGACAGAGTAAGAAGAAGAAGAAATTGGCCCAAACAAAAGAAGAAGAAAGAACACATGTGATGTAAACAAGAAGAAAAATGAAGAAGAACCTGGCATGAACAGAAGAAAATGAAGAAGAAGAAATGGCACAACCCAAAGAAAAAGAAGAAGAGACGAGCACAAAAAATAAGAAGAAACCATCACAAACAACAGAAGATATCAGGGGCCTGTTTCACAAAGCAGGTTTAGTGAAAACTCTGAGTTTGTTAAGCCTGAAATGAAGGAAACTCTGAGTTTTCCGTTTCACAAAGGGAGGTAACTCAAACCAGAGAAAGAGGGGTAATTCTAGCCTGTTTCACAGAGAGAGGTAACTTAAGCTCTTGGTCAGTTACCATAGTAACAGACTCTATGAACCTAACCTGGTCGGGACCAGATTTTTGTCAATGAACCTCGAGTTTCTCTCTGTCTCCGCCCTCTGTCAGCCACACACGGTATATGATTTCCTCATTCATTCAGTCAGCAGGCGAGTTTTGGCATAACATATTTCTGCCCTCTGTTATATAAAAAAAATCAGTCAGTAGGCCTATCTTAGAAGTTCACTTTTTTCACTAACATGGCATGTCCTTTTGACAACGATCCCGTGGATGAAGGTGCAGCATTACTGCACAGGGAAATAAATATTCGTCGGGAGATGGTTATCAGACCGCACATAGATGTTCTGGCATTTCCAGACAATTATCTTTTTGAACGGTACCGTTTCACGTCACAGGCCATCATCTACATACACAACCTAATCCGTCCTTACATTTGCAACATCACCAGCCGTAGTCATGCTCTCACATCCCAGCAGATATTGTGTGTTGCGCTGCGTTTCTTTGCAAATGGGAGTTTTTTGTATAATGTCGGAGATGCAGAGCACTTGAGTAAGGCAACTGTATGCAGGGCAGTCAGGAAAGTGTGCCTCGCCCTGAAATGGCTATTACCCATCTTTGTGGTTTTCCCTGGACATAAACCTGTCAGAGTCATCAAGGAGGAGTTCCACAGGATTGCAGGTGAATGATGTAGAGATCCAAATTTTAAATTATATTCCATGAATGACATTGTGCTGTAACCTCAGACTGGAATCAGTAATTTTAATTTCTCTTAGGATTTTCCAGTGTGATTGGCTGCATAGATGGCACACACATCCCCATCATGGCTCCCTCACATAATGAAGCAGATTATGTGAATAGGAAGTCCATTCACAGCATAAATGTGCAGGTACATGTAGATTGACTACTGTTTCAAAATGTTAAAGACTGCATCATAGTTCAAAATCTGTCATTCTCTGCACTGTCAAGATCATATGTGATGCTGCATACCTAATTTCCAATGTGGAGGCCTGGGTCTGTTCATGACTCAAGGATTCTTCGCAAGTCTAACCTGAACAACAGACTGCAACGTGGTAAGCAGCCTAAAGATTTGCACAATATAATTCACTTGTCCCCCTCCTTTAATATACTCTGATGTGTCCACTACACATTACAGGAGAGTTTGATGGCCTTCTGCTGGGTGACAGAGGTTACCCATGCCAACCTAGGCTGCTGACCCCTTACTCCCAACAGAACTTCAACCTGGCTCACTGCAGGACGAGAGCCCTGGTGGAGATGACCATAGGCCTGCTGAAAGCCCGTTTCCAGTGCCTACGTCACCTCAGGGTGACCCCTGAGAGGGCCTGTGATATTATTGTGGCATGTGTTGTTCTTCATAATATTGCCACTATTAGAGGAGAGCAACACCCTGCCCTACAAATTGAAGATCCTGATGATGACCCCATCCACCTGCCAGCTATGCAGGACGGCAGAGCAGTCAGAGACACCATATGCCATAGTCACTTCAGGGATTGAGTCACCATTATCACCACCACCACCACCACAGCAGTCAAATAAAGACACAATACACACTTAATTTGGTCTTTATTTCCTACAAATACAAGAGCTAGTTTAGTTAATGTTCCAATAGTTAACATAATTAACATAGTTCACCTGTGACCATGCACCCACCTGTAATTTGTGCTCCAGTATTTCAATTTCTAGATCTGTTCTCCTAATCTGGCGGTCCAAGTATTGCATTTCTTTGTTGTTGTTGTTTTTTTCAGTGGGTGAATTTTATAAATCTCTTTTACTGGTAACTGGGAATACAGAAGGAGGGCATTAAATATACAGTTGCACATGAATTCCACAGAATGAACCTCTGCTGTTTACTGAACATCCATCTCACTGTGTCAATCTGTGCAGTGGAAGTTGAGGGACTCTCCCGCTGCTGCCCAGCCATGCACTGTTAAAAAGGATGAGAATGTGTTAATTCTTCAGTGTAGGCTAAATGTCACACTCTATATTCCACCAGAATGTTAAGGAATGTAAATGGGAAGAGAACTATCAGTAACATATCAAGACATTACCTCTATAGGCCTTTCTGGATCCCCCTCTGTAAAGGCAGCAGACACAGTTTCCTCATGCTCTTCATCCTAGATGAGTGATATGTTTCAGTATACTTAAACTACCATTTGGCAAAATCTTTGGAGTATTGCCTACTTACAGTTACAAGGTCTTTTGTGGCGTGAGGGGGCTCCACCAGGCAGATAGCACCATCAGAATCTGTTGGGACAAAAGAAAAAAAAAGACATGTAAGGGAAATAAATATTTTTATGAATAGGCTTAAAAAAAGATATATAGCCCTAGGCATATTACATTTTATAAAGGCACTTGTGTCTTGGGGGGTGAGCTCTGAAGACGAGCTCCCTCCAGGGATTCCCTCATCCACTGGCCTTCCTACATTCTGGCTTAGGGCCAGCTCCTCTGCCTCCGTTAGACGTGGTGGTGCTGGGCCACCACCCGTTTTACGGGCATCTGCCTTCTTTCTGTTGGCTGAGCAAAAGTCTGTGTTAGTTTAAATTGGCTTAATTATTTTACAGATTATGATATAGATGAGAAGACATTTATGTGTGTGAAAAGCATTATGTTGGGGATAAAACAACTGCACAGTCAAACAGCCACTTAATATTTACTTTACAATGTAAAACACGATCAAAATGAGGTACCCCCATTAAATTATGCCGAGGTCTTACCTGTTTGAACAATGTTTTTATATTTCATCTTAAGCTGCTGCCAAGTGCGCTTCTCCCCTGCGGGATTGCACCTACATGAAATAAATTAATGAGCTACCATTCAAGCAGTTTTCCCCTGTAATATTATTGTGATTGCAAAGGACTACATTTAAACTTACGCATTGACCCGAGCAGCAATGTTCTCCCACGCTGTCTTCCTCTCTTTTGCAGCTGCAGAGGTGTTGCACTTTTTTCTAAAAACATGTTCAAATTCGCCGTATGAACGCGTTAAGATTTCCAATTCTAGTAGGGTAAAAAATGCAGCCCTCCTCTTCCCCGTTGCCATGGTAACTCGTCAAATCGGGGCTCCATTGATGTTGGGTCTTTATAGTCGTGGTGCACACGCTTAACTCTGAGTTAACCTACTCTGAGTTGATTGAACTAACTCAAATCACCTGTTCTGAAACCGGAAACTCTGAGTTTCCTATCTCAGGCTAGACCAACTCAGGGTTCAGGATTAGACTCAGAGTTTGTTGAACCTCCTTTGTGAAATGGGCCCCAGGTCAGAGAGAAGTTGAGGAACAGGACGAAGGTGAAAAAGAACAGCAAGAAGAAGAAGAAGATGTCATCTACACAAAGGGAACAAGAAGAAGACAAAGAAACTGAAGCAAACAGAAAAAGAGGAAGAAAAAGCTGGTGCCATCAAATGAGGAAGAAGAAGTAGAACAACAACAACAAGAAAAAGAAGAATCTGGTGCAACGAGTCTGGCAAAAACAAAAGAAAAAGGAGAAACCAGCACAAGCAGGGGAAGAGGGTGAACAATAAATAGAAAAAAAGAACCCAAAGAAGAAACCAGTGCAAATGAAAGAAACAGGCAAAACTAGAGGAAGAAAACCAAGAAGAACAACAAAAGAAGAAAAAAAAAGCCAAGCAAAAGATGATGAAGAAGAAGATATAAGCATGCACAGAAGAAGAAGAAGAAGAAGAAGAAGAAGAAGAGGAGGAAGGAGATTAAGAAACTGGTACAAAGAACAGAAGAAGAAACCAGTGCAAACAACAAAAAAAGAAGTACAAACCAGCACAAACTGAAAAAAGAAGAAATAAAAGAAGAAGCACAAAAAGGAAGAAGAGGAAGAAGAAACCGGCAGAAACTAAAAAGAAGAAATCTCAGTACAGAAGAAAAGGGGAAAAACCAACCGGTCAGTTCCACCCCGGCAGAGATGCCGTGGTCCAGAGTCCAGAGGAACAAAAGCAGCAAAAAGTCGCCATCTAAATGCTCGCCTCCCTGTGCACTCTAACTGAGCAACAGGTTTGACATTCTGGACGAGCTGGAATTCCCACCGCTCCCAAAATCAGAACCCCCTGCAGTCATCACCTAGGTATGCACCTGAATCAGCTGACATCACTGCTCCCCGGGTCCGCTCAGCGCAGCTCCATAACAACTGGCAGAAGAGTCCATCATGGTACGTCTCAGCACAACTCCATAAGAACCGGCAGAAGAGTCTGTCATGGTCCGTCACAAAGCGGAACCCTGCCAGGAAGACGACCACACAACCTGCACCTGAACAGATCCGGCAGCCGTCTGTTGTCCGCTAATTTGACATATGGCATCCAGCACGCACACATGTTGTCCACCTCTCCCCGCTGTAAACCCACACCTACTGACCAGCCCGCCAGTGATTGATGACTCACCCCCTCGTTATGACTATTTCATATTAGAAATGGTAGAAGAGGAGGGGGGACAGCAACAATTCTTTTAGCAGCACATGGTTTTAAGAACATTTTATTTGGTGAATATATGTCTTTTGAATATCACTCTTTTCTTTTTAGCAGCCCTCCCACACTATGTTTGACAATCTACAGACCACCCAAACGATGCACCTCTTTTATCACAGAATTCTCAGAGCTCCTCTCAATTATCCATGCTAAATATAACAGGATTATTATTTTAGGTGATTTTAATATTCATGTGGATAATATATCAGACTCTTTGAGTTTAGATTTTTTAAACTTAATTAACTGCATGAATTTTGTCCAACATGTTACACAGCCCACCTACAGCAGAGGACATGTATTAGACCAGGTCATGTCTTTTTTAAGGTAAATAATTTTAAGCAACAGGAAATTCCAGAACATACTGTCAGGAAAACTTACATCTGAAGCGGCTGCAAGTTTTATTGATATTTTACGTGATATTCCTCCAGAGATTATACCTTCTTCTTGTGATTTTATTGTTGATAATTTTAACAGTAAACTCAAGTCAGCACTTGACACACTGTAAAAAGTGATTTTGGAGAGTGGTAAATATTATCTATGCAAACCGTATAAAATTTACTTGATTATTGTAGTCAGCCAAGGAATTATAAAGTAATGGGTAAATTTTACACATGCTACCTATTCGTTAACAGTAACAACTGCTACATGGAAAAATAGGGTAAACTATACCCCAAAGCTGAGAGTCGTGTGGTCCAAATTGCGCATGTGTCAGACCACCTGTTTGAGCGAGCGGGATAATCTTTGACTGCCATCTTCGTCTTGCTCCGGCTGCCGTGGAACAGCAGAAGTGAAGGTAAGCTATTTACATAGGGC
>JBBMOE010000453.1:0-12114 GCA_037975065.1 Chaetodon trifasciatus
TGTTTTACTTAATTCTTCACATGTCTGTTGGAAAAAATTATACTACATCTCCCCCCTTTGTGACTGTAAAGTCACAGTGTCGCTGGTTCAACCAAACTATTACTAGCAGGGATCCCTAATCAACTAATGAGCAATTACTCATAAAGAGGAAAATACAGCAGATCATCTCCAGGACAGTGAGGCACAAATACACATATTCAACAATAGGAAGTTTCCAGTTATAACAGGCAGTAGTAAGGCACTGTCAATTCTTTCAGAACGATATATCATAATAAAGAACAAATCACATCAAATGTAAAGGAACATAAACTGATTAAACATATGGATAAAGACTCAAATTTTCTGTATGTCCCCTTCAACGATCATTCAGTAGTTTCAGTAATGGACAGCATTGTAGACAATTATTCAGTAGTATATAGGTTCAGTGTAGGCACTAGTAGTTTTCAGCAGGATTAACATAATTAGAAGCATGACTTTGTTAACAACAGAAAGTTAGTCAAAGTCCGTTAGTCCACAAGACTTGGGGGACTGTCAGGATCCTGTGGTCCAGGGGACGGGGAGGTTGGAGAGAATGGATGGGAATCTGGGCTGGATGGAGCAGGGGAGGTGATTGGGGGTGGAGTAGGAGATGCAGGTGTGGTCTGAGACCACAGAGGGTGAACAGGGGGTTGTGGTGCAGAAGTAGGGGTAGGTGTGGTCAGAAGCCTCTGTCTCAGGGCTTCGTTTTGTGCCCTGAGCTCTTCAACACGCTCTTCCTGTCGGCGTATAATGGCATTTCGCAGAATGACATAAGTCTGCTGTTGATCATAGGCATCCCGAAGCTTGTTGAAAGCCCGTTGTTCAGCATGATATTTGTTTAGGAGGGCATCCTTCTCCTTGAGGGCAGTATTTTTGTCAAGTACGGCAGTATATTTTTCCTGCAACAGGGTATTTCTTTCTTGTATCAGGGCATCCCTTTCAGCCACAAGAGTTGCTCTTTCCCTTTCCCATTGCTTCTTCTCGACACGATACAGAACAGCATCAAGTTGCATCTGTCGCCGTGATTGTTTAGAGCGGGCGTTAGTGCGTTGTTGCATAAGGAAAGCACGTTCCTGGGGGGATCTATTCTCCAGATATGGTCTAAAGTGCTCCATATCCAGAAGGAGCACTGAGGGATCAAGGACGTGGTTTGGAGTGGGGGCCACAACATTGACAGGTAGGACCCCTTGATTGGGTGTAGCTCCATAACCAGCAGCAGGGGCACTATTAGTCTGAGGCTCCAGGAGCAAAGACAGCAAAGGAGTAGGGAGGTCTTGGGGTGCCACTGCAGTGGATGTGCTAGCATAAGCATGCTCAGCAGGGGGCTGTTGACTTGTGATTGGTCCTTCCATAGCTCGGTTGTCAGACACTGGTGCTGGTCCGTCCGTTGGCATCGGTGAGGCTCGGAGACCACGGGGTTGAGCCATCCAGTTGCCTCCTTGAGGGGTAGAGGTGAATGGTGAAGCAGGAACAGCCAGGTGTGAGGCGTGTAGTGTCTGAACTGGATCGCCAACTGTTGTCTGCATCTGCCCAGAAGACGGATAGGGTGGAGGAGGGCGGATGGAACCACTTGGAGTCTGCAGATCTCGCTGCCAGTTGGTACTTGGACGGTCAGACATCTCTGTCTTTGTAGAGTATATGGAGAAATTAGTGGACACATAAGCCCTACTCTGGATTGTTTCTATATTGATTCTGATCTTCTACTTGGATGGCTCCTTTGGCTTTTCCACAAAGTAAAGTTTTTCTCCTATCTTAAAGGAGCATTGGTTTCTACATTCAAATAACCGTGTACCTCTTCTAAAGATGCCTTTTCCTGCACATACATAGTGTTGAGTAAAAAACTTTGACAATTTCCTCACCCCCTTTCTCTTATGCTTTTGTAAGAACATGTGAGTACTAAAGAGTATAAGTGAACCACAATACAGGGAAACTATATGTATGGTGTTCTTTGTAGTGAGCGGTAATCTGTCAGGTGTGTCGGGAGTGACTAGATCATAGTCATATTTCAAAGTAAGCCGAGTACATTTTGCCGTGATGCCTAAAGGAAGATCATAATTCTTTTCTGTCCATGCTGTTGCTTCTATAGCTTGTATTCGGATTTCTTGGGGTAGTGGTGGCAAGGGAAAGTCTTTAGAATGCACAGAGGTGTTTAAGTATTGTACATGCGTTTTTGATTGGATTACCGACACTGGTCCTAAGGGCAATTCATTTAGTATATCTTGTAAATCTTCATGATATTCTCGTAGTTCTCCTGGTTTCCGTTTACCTCTTCGTTTTCTAGATTTCTTTCTTTCCATTGTCAATTTAAGATATATTAAAAGCCGGTTCCATCATATCCTCATACGTGTTTCCCTCATTTTCGTCCACAAGCGGTGAATTTACATTTTGTTGGATGTGGAGGAGGAACTGTCCTGGCATAAGTCGGGTGGCTCTCTTAATCATAGCAGATATCAGCGGCAATATGCAGCACATCAGAACGGCCACTAATAACAGAAACCCTCCTAGAAGTATTCCTATGAGTCGAAAGATTTTTGTCCATGACAGACTTCCCAGCCAATCCCATATTTTAGCAAGGACATTACTTTTTGTGTTCCAATTTGACATGGCTACATGTTGGTCTCTTAGTAATTTCATTTTGTTCAATAGCAATGTTAGATTACCGTTTTCACCTGTTACTGTTGGGATGACAGTACAGCAATCGTCTCCAAAGTAACTGCAGACACCCATCTCTTCAGCCAGCATTTTATCAAGAGCAAATCTGTTCTGCAGCGTCATTTTAGTCGTTGCGTGCAATTGCAAGTTAATACCGTCAAATGATGATATTGTCCAATTTATAAACCGCTGTTGGTTGTACCAAAGGAAATTTACCCATCTACTGTTTCTTGCTAGCCATTGCGAGTTTAGGAGGGGACCTACAATAGGCAGCCATCCTGTAGCTTGTCCAGATTTTATCCAATGTTCACTTATAGCCTGATGGTCCTCTGGCACCCCTATGGGCTCTTGGTTCCATGCTATGTATAAATTATCAGCAGCCTTCCAAGTTAGGTCTTTTACACTTCGACGGGTTCTAGTTTGGTTGGTCTTAGTCTGTCCTGACTCTGCAAAGACAACAATTTGTCCTGTCAACATAACCGGCGCACATATACCAGTCCAGTTGGCTGGCAAAATTTCTTTTACCTGCTGATCATCATTGCACAGCCAAAACACATCAGCTAGTGGTCGTGTACCATTTGCTAGTGAAGGGAGAATATGTCGGGCATACAATGTCCCATTTTGCATGACATGGAAGGGCATAACTCCATCTATCATTAGTTGTTCACATTTTATTTTGGCCCTACCTTTAGTTTTTGCTATATACACTGGCACCGTGAGGGAGTGATTCTGGCCCTGTTCAGTCCCGTATGTACCCGACGCTTGTTGTCCCCCTGTTTTCCATAGAGACATTAAGACTTTGTCCAATATCGTTCGGAGAATTAGGGATTGGTCTAATACCGTCACTGTTTTTCGCTGTATTTGTAAACCGTCATTCGAAATGTTGCTCTTTTTTACTCCATTTACTGATTGGTTTCTTTTCTCCACTTGGTCCAATAATTCCTTCAATTTAGTTTCAACATGAGTCCCCCTTGCTATACAGAGGGGGTGCACCAAGTCTTTGGTTACTTTGGCGAGGGGCGGTGCCCAATGTTGCTGCGTCTCATTTACAGGTTTAGGACAAACTGTAGTATTTTCTAACCATGTGGCATTTACTTTACTCAGGACGCTGGCCATGGCTACGACGCAATAACCAAAACAGGTAGTCCGGTTTGTACACATATTTTTCTTTACACCTGGGATTGGTTTTACTTCGGGTAATTTCTTTGAGTTGTAGCACGTAATACAAGCTTGGTTACTGACTTGTCTGGTCGAGTACGTCATCCATTGGTAAAACATGTTATTTTCCCATCCCAATATCTCTTCCTGATCCGACAATTCTAACGGGCTTCTAGGTTTGCTTTTTTTCAGCGCGTTTTGGATTAACTTTGTTACTTCTTCAGCCGTCGTGACTTGTAACGAATCTACTTTTGTGCAGAGGTCTGGTGAACATTTCACTTTCATTGCCACCACTCCCTCTGTCAAGCATTTGTCATGAAATGTCCGTGTCTCTAGCTCCATACCGTCTTGTCCTAAAATTAATGTTTGATTGTGGCGGGCAGATCTAGCATATGTGAGTATGATTGTCTTATTAAGCTGTATTTCTCTACGTGAAGCTGCTGCTGAGCTTACTGCCAAAAGGCACCGTACAATTTGATCTGTCTTTGTTTCATTTTTTATCAGCAGATATTTTGCACTGAGGAATATTAGGCCCAGCCCTATAATCAGTATAATCAAAGTTCTCCGATTAGCCATCTGGAGACCAGCCTGGCTCTCTTTGTAACCAATGGAGAGAGCTAAGTGGGTCGAGTTCTGGCGGACATGTCTGTGACGATGTCCCTTCCCCTGCGCTGCATGTCGACCATAGAGTGCCCACATCTCCTCCGCCTGCCCCTTCCCCTGCAGAGGATATTGGCTCAGGGTCACTCTGATCTTCTCCTATACTATCCTCAGGAGATTGTCTGGGTTGCAGTAAACCACTACTTGCGGCACTACTTGTTGAGCCTCTACTCTCACGCCTTCTCCTTTCTGCAAGTCTCTGTGATCGTCTCTCTCCTTGTGGTTCTGGTGTTTGCCTTCCCTCCAGAGGGGAGGCGTGACTGTCCCTCTCTGGTTGTCTTAGGGCGGCGTCGCCGTCCCTGTCTTCCTGCCTTCCTGGTCCCTGCAGGGCGGCTGTGCCGTCCCTTTGCGCTTGAGTTGGATCTCTGGCTCTGCAGCAGTGATTTAAATGAAACCAAACTCTCTTACCCTCGACTTTTAGAGCAGTTGGGGTAGATAGGATAACCTTAAAGGGCCCCTCTCGTCTGGCTTCGTTCCACTTTCGTTTGAACACCTTCACGTAGACCCAATCACCAGGCACGATCTTTCTCAGTGGCTCTGGGATGTCAGCGTTCTTCTCCTCTGAGACAGCTTTTATCTGTTGAAACACAGCTTTATGTATTTGTGTTAAGTGTCGCAGATAACAGGTTAGTTCTCTTTCACACTGCTCAAGCGGTGGTCCCTCGTATGGGCCTCTGTAGAAGGGAACCGGCATTGGTCTCCCTGTGAGGGCCTCATGCGGTGTTAGATGTGTTAGTCGGTTAGCCTGCGTGCGCATAGACATCAAAGTTAGAGGCAATGCATCTACCCAATTAAGCTTGTATTGGCTGTCTGCTATAATTTTTGCAAGCTTAGCCTTCAATGTTCCATTTGCTCTTTCCACTGCTCCCTGTGACTGCGGATGATAGACACATCCAAACTTCTGTTTGATGCCTAACATTTTTAAAGCCACCTTCATTGTTTCTGCTACAAACGCAGCTCCATTGTCTGAACTGATGGTGTCAGGAAAACCAAATCGTGGAAAAACATCTTTGCACAAAAACTTTGCCGCTGCTCTAGCATCTGGACCTTTGGTTGGAACAGCTTCTACCCACCTACTGAACCTGTCCACGACTACTAGAATGTATCTGAATCCTTTTACTCTTTGTGTCATGTCAATATAATCCATCATTAAATGCCGAAAAGGTCCTTCTGGTGGTGGAATGTGTGCGAGTGGCGCTGTAAATGATTTTCGTATGTTGTATTGTGCACATACCTCACATTCCTGCAGTGTTCTATCGATCATGGCCGCCAAAAACGGTGACCACCATACAGGCTGAAGTCGTCTCAGTACCTCCCCCCTTGCGCAATGGTCTTGACCATGCGCATCAAGAATAGCAACCTTAGTGAGGGAAGAAGGGAGAACAAAATGGCCACGTGGACCACGCCAGAGACCTGGTGTGTGACCTGTGTCACTGTTTTTGAATGCTCCCCTTTTTCGCCATACAGAATGTTCATAAGGGCCTGCTGCGGCTTGTGCTGCTATCAGCGATGTTAAGGTTGTAAGAGGCTCACAATCTCCTGCTAACACAATGGGTCCCATACAGGTGGATGTAGCTATACGTTTGGCAGCTTCATCTGCTAAATTATTACCTTTAGCTATCAGAGTGTTTGTAGTCTGGTGAGCTGCACATTTTATAATAGCGAGTGCTTTAGGATAATGAATTGCTTCCAAAAGGTCTGAGATGGCTTGTCCATGAGTTACTGGTGTTCCATCTGCTCTGAGGAAGCCTCTCTGCTTCCAAATTATGCCATGAATGTGGCAGACCGCATATGCATATTGTGAATCTGTGTAAACATTCAAAGTTTTCCCAGTTGCTAGACGGCACGCTGCAGTCAGAGCTTTGATTTCTGCAAGTTGAGCAGAGCAAGGTTGAGCACATTTCATAGTTTGTACTTCAGTAAATGTATCATCAGGATGCAGCTGTATGATAGCATAACCAGCATGATTTCCTGCAGCATCTCTAAAACAGGAACCATCCACAAAAAGGGTAAGTTCCGCTGGTATAGGTTGATTATGTAGATCTTGTCGCGGTTTTAAGAACACGTCTGTTTTTTCAATGCAGTCATGAGGTGTCCCATCTACAGGAGTCACCATTCTCGTGGCAGGATTAATTGTATTACAGCGTTGAATAGTAAGCTCTGGGGCTGAGAGGATTACCTCATAACCTGTCCTTCGAGCTTGCGTTAGGACGAATCTGGGACTTGTTATCAATGCATGTAATTGATGTGACGTATACAAAATGGTTGGGTGCCCCATTGTAATGGCTGATGCTTTCTGGAAGGCAAAGGCGGCTGCTGCTAGCCCCTGGTAACAGGGAGGCAGACCTGTTTCAATGTTATCTAGCTTAGTACTGTAATATGCTAGTGGTTGCTTACCGGTGGGAGTTTCCTGCATCAGTACCGCACACACATATCCTGCTTTCTCTGCAACATATAGATGAAACACATTAGCATAATTAGGATTGCCAAGTGCTGGGGCCTGTTGCATGTCCTGTTTAAGGGACTCAAAGGCTCCTTCAGCTTCTGGAGTCCACTGCAATTCGGCTGAGCCATTTGTTTGGCCTGCAGCTCGAACTAAACCACGCAGTGGAGCTGTCTTGATAGCATAATCACAGATCCATGGTCGACTGAAACCGGCCATCCCCAAGAAGGAGAGCATTTGTCCCACCGTTTGCGGTTTGGGAGCTTTTGTCACTGCCTCAATTTGTGAGGGTGCAATTGTTCGTTTGTTGCCACAAAGTTGTCTGCCCAAATATTCAACTTGTGATTGGCAGAACTGCAATTTATCTTTACTTACCTTATGCCCCCCTTTTTCTAATGCTAGCAGAACGGAGACTGAATCTCTGAGACATTGTTCTTTAGAAGTGCTGCAAATCAGCAAGTCATCCATATACTGTAATACAGTGCTTGCGAGCTCCAAGTGTTGAAGATCATTAGCTAATACTCTATTGAATATTGATGGGCTTTCGACATAGCCCTGTGCGAGACGTGTGTAAGTATACTGCTGCCCTTCAAAGGTGAAAGCAAAAAGATATTGTGAATCCGGGTGTAAAGGTACACTGAAAAATGCTGAGCATAGATCAATGGCCGTATACCAACAGGCGTCATGTGGGATATTAGAAAGAATCGTATGTGGATCCGGTACCACAGGCACTTCTGCCTCAACAATGGCATTTATAGGGCGCAAATCATGCACTAATCGATAATCATTGGAAGTTGGCTTTTTAAGAGGGAAAATCGGCGTATTACACAGACTTTTGGTTGGTTTTAACACTCCCGCTGCTATCAAGCCTTTGATAATAGGCTGTATTCCGGCCACTTGATGTTCTTTTAGGGGGTATTGCTTTTTATATGGAAAGATGATTCCTTCTTTAACTTTGATTTGAACTGGTTGTGCTGACTTAATTAACCCTATATCTGTTTTATTTTTTGACCACAATCTAGGGGGTACTTGACTGAGCAGTGCTTCATGTTCTTCTGACAGTGGCATTAGCGTTGGGATTCTTTGACTCAATAATACTTGAACTCCTGTCCCTTCGTCATAAGTCCGTATGGAAATTCTCAAATATTGTCCATTGGAGGAAGCCTGTATTTGAGGATTCTGAGTGGGTCTCCAATTCGTCACCTGCAGAACGTCTTTCATCATTGGTCCCAGGTGATGTGACTCCTGTCCCTCAGCTATCATGAGAGTGACATGTGGAACAGAATTTAGCACTTGAAACCATTGGTGCAATTCTGGCGGTAATAATACTGCTGCAGCTGTTCCTTGTGGGCCAACATACAGGTCTTGACATACCATGGGGAATATTCTGCCAGTGATCAGTTCTGTCCAGCACTCTTTGTAATCAGCATGCTGTTGTTTCTCATCAAACATTAGAGTGCAATGTAATGGTAACTGTGGTTCCTGTGCAGAGGGAAACTCTTTTTGCACTAGAGCCTTCCATGTGTTCCACTGGTGCGCCAATTCTGATTTGGCTGGCCATTGAATCCAATCTTGACATGTCTCCATGTTTTCTGGATCATCCAACAGCCCTGTGAAAGTCATCAGATCGCTTTCTGGATCATGGGGGAAACGTTGTGAATATTCATCCGCCTCTCTCTCTTCAGTTCTTAACGTCCCTCTCAGCTCTAGGTTCACAG
Organism: Chaetodon trifasciatus; assembly: GCA_037975065.1. NCBI lineage: Eukaryota > Metazoa > Chordata > Actinopteri > Chaetodontiformes > Chaetodontidae > Chaetodon > Chaetodon trifasciatus. The sequence continues at coordinate 8,650 of JBBMOE010000453.1, forward strand.
TCTGTGAGGAGGTTGGCAGTTCCATCATTGAGAAGCGTCCATCTTCTTTTCTGAGTTGTAAAAACTCTTGGTTGGATTTCTGCAGCTTTTTCAATTGCCCTTGCAGTCTCTTTTGTTCTTCACAAAGGGCAAATACCTCTTCCAACTCTCGTCGCATTTCATCTCTATTCCAACTTCTGGGTGTCTCAGAAGGCGTAGGACTTGGTCCCGGCTGATGAGGCTGGGCTTTGTCCGTTGAGAGGAAAGGATTATTGCTCCTCCCTGGAGGAGGGTCGCTCTGCTGCCCCCTGCAGGGATCTCTGCGTCCTTCTGGACCACATTCCTCTTCGAGCTCAAATGATAACTTCTTCAGGCATGTGTGCTGCTCTCTCATATTTTCTGTATTGCGATTTCTTGATAGTTTTGCGTAGTCAGCTCTGTCTCTTTCATCTTCCGTTTGTGGGGTGATTGTTGCTCCATGTCTTTTGCTGGAGCATTCTCCCATGCTGTCACACACCGATCTGATGGAGGATGAACTTTCGCCTGTCTCGCTGCTCTCTCTCTCTTCCTCAGCAGGTTGCGGATTCCAATTGATGGTGAATTTTCCCATTAATTCACCTTCTGTTTTTATTTCTGCCCCCCTTATTGGACACTGCTTGGCTGCGGAGTGAGTCGTTTCAGGTGTATACGGGGGAGGCAGTAATGTTTCCATTGGAGCAGAGGGCTTCACTCGTTGCTCAGCTGGCCTTTTTTCTTCTCCTTTTGTCATGGCAGACATTTGTTTCACATCCATCAGGTGTTGTTTGGCTATTTCTCTGAACCAGTTGAGCACTTCCCTCTCTCTGGCTCTTTTCCCTTCTCTGCTGTTGCTTGTGTCTTTAGCTTTATAATGTTTGATATTGGCTTCCACTTCTCGGCAGCAGGATGCTTCAAAAGTTCCTCTTTCGGGCCACTGCAGTCTTCCTGACGTCCGCTTATGCCACTTTGTCATGCACTGCTTGATTTGTTTTGCATAATCTGGATGTTGTCTTATTACCAGCTCCACTGGGGTTAACAGCCCTTCCCCTTTCGACATTTTAATTCCCATGAATCCCTGTTTTATTCCTAACTCCTGTCTAGTGAGCTCAGGCTCTCCTTCTCCTCTTGTCCTTATCAACACTATTATCTTTCCCGCAGTTACAGCCTGTTTGAGTCTAGGTGTTCTGGTGGGATCGTATCTCAGGTCTTCAGATCCGTCTGCAGCAGGGGTCTTGGTAATGTACCCAAACTTTCCTGTTTCCCACTCTACCTTCCTGGGAACGATGCGTATCTCTAGCCGTGGATCTACTGCAGCCCTGTGTCTTCCTGCTATAGTTAAATTTTCAGGAATGCCTAAAAAAGGGCGCAAAGGAAGAGTTACTGAAACAGTTGGATTATTACACAGTACTTCTAGTAATGTTGCCAAAGTGCGTGGTGTCCACAAACCTCGTATCACTCTTTCCCACGGTACTGAAGGAAACTCCTCTTTCGTTTGAGCCAAATTAATAATTCGTGTGATCAGCCACAATTTCAAATTAATTTCTTGTTCAGTTTGCCAATTTTCTACACCTTCATCATCAATGTAAGTTCGTTCTAACCAGAAGTGTGTTCTGATGCCACGAGTTTCAATACTTCCTGCGCTACTTATGTGCTCAGGCATTAATACCTCGTCTTCACTATCACTACTTTCCCTCCGTTCATCCATTCACTTTCCTTTAATTATTATTTGCTCACTTTTCCTCTTATTGCATTAATTTATTACTTATTATCATTCTATTACCTATTATTATCTATTTATATTATTTTCTTTGTTTGATCGTATTACACTCTATTACTATTTATTTATCATGTGTCTAAACAACATTCAAATCTTCCATTAATCTCCATATAATGCCACTGAGGAATAGTAGAAATCCTAGCAGCGTTAAAATCCCTAAAATAATATGCCCAATCAAGGACTGATGAGCTATCTGTTGTAAGTTTTCAATTTTTACTTCTCCTCTTCTGCTCTTTCCTTGGAGTAACTCAACTTTGAGGCCTCTGGTGTATGTGTTACTCCACAACTCTCCCTCCTGTGTGTGTGTGTATGTATGTATGAGTGTGTGTGTGTGTGTCTCAGTTACCTTCCTCCTACGCGTATGCGTGTGTGTGTTTCTGCAGCTGCACTCTCCTCTGTGCACGTGTGTGAGAGGGAAAGACCAGCTCACCCCTCCTTTCGACTCCGCTCACCTTTCTCCTTCTCTTTTTTTAACCCCTTTTCTCCCGTAACCGTTCCAGAGCTCTTATTCTCCTATTTTCTGTAACTCCTTTTTTTGTTCTTTTTTACATTTTCTCTTGAAATCACTACCTAGTGATTTTGTGCACTTCTTTAACTCTCGCTTTATCTAGGCGAGGTGACCACGCAAGCGGGTGGTCGCTGCCTCAAGCTGGACAGCGAGCGCTCATGTCGATCATTCGCCCGTGACAGACCTGTCAAATAGACAGCGGTATCCACGAATGATGACTACGTCGACGGCCAGACAACCCACCCGTTCAGACCCGACTAATTCTTTTTAGACGGCGGTATCCATGAGCGTCCGACTAAACACATAAGAAAGACAACTGTGCCTGCTTTGACTTGATATACTATTATCACACAAGTTCTCCCGTTACACACGATCCTGACTCTCATCTATCTTCTATCTCTGCACGCTCAATACACTTCCTCAACATGAACGGCCTACTTCTAGCCTTAAATCACCGTCTAAGGCGCTTTAATACCTCTTAAAGCTTCATTCACTCCTTTCCCGATCGGTGTTACATCTTTTCCTCCCAAATACACTTCCTCAACATTGAAAGGCGTTTATCAAGGAAACTGTCAACTTAATAAACCTTCTCACTACGGGGTCTGTGTCGCATTCGATTTCTGAATATTCAGACTTATCTCTACCAGGGACGTTTGCTCTGTTCTCTCTAGCCGCCCCTATTCAATATCAGCCAAACTAGTCCTCCAGCAAATAACAATGTCACAATCAACCAGCATACAATACATAGACTGAATATGATTTTTCACACTCTCCCCACTCATTCATGTCCGCACCATGGTTTCTGCTGAAGCACTGAGACAGACACAGACATATATGCAAACATAGAACTTAAGCAGACGTAGACAATGCCCCTCGGCTGCCTCCTGCAGTTTCACTAAAAGTTTAGTAAATTTTGAAATTGGATTAGGTTCGGTAGAGGTGGATCATCAGAGAATCATACCAATCACCTGGGCGGACCACCCCCGTCACTCAGACACTTTCTTCTAATTTGCAGAAATAAAGGCTCTGCTTACCTTAGATTTTGTGGGCCCGAGTGTCTGGTGGCAGAGTGCAGTCGCCTCCGGCGTTGGAGACCTCTTTGTCCGTGTCCTCTCCTGGCTGGCTCGCCACTGATATGTCGTGGAATGTGTGGGCCGAATGAAAAATCCACAACAGGCCAGGA
>JBBMOE010000454.1:0-12104 GCA_037975065.1 Chaetodon trifasciatus
GCCTAGCTTTTTTTGAGTAAATGTCACTCCAAATTTTTTTCAGTGCACCACTGTGTGTTTTTTAACATCACCAGTTTTAATCAGCGGGAGGCTCCAGTGAGAACACTGAGGAAATGCTACCTAACTCCTGAAGTGGCTGTAAATTTTACCCAGATTTTACAGAGCACTCCTGCAGAGTTTTTACCAACGCCCTGTGATCTTATCGTTGACAATTTTAACAGCAATCTGAAGTCAACGCTGGACTCAGAGGCTCCTCTTTTAATAAAAACAATTAAGAAAAAACCTTTACCTCCTTGGAGAAATGAGGAAATTAAGCAACTGAAAAGAAAATGCAGGAGTGCTGAGAGGAAATGGAGAAAATCAAAACTAACAGTCCACTATGAAGTTTTACGTCAACACCTCAAAACTTACAATAACACTATTAAACAGGCAAGAATTTCTCACTTAAAAAAATAATCTCTGACCACAAAAATAATCCCAAATTTCTCTTCTCCACAATTGATCTTTTAACAAACTAATTTTAACAGATCTCATGAGACATATCAAATACCCTGTGTGAAGACTTTGCAGACCACTTCAGGCACAAAATTGATAACATCAGATCCAGTCTTTTATCTCAACAGGTTTTAACTACCAACACGTCTGGATCACAGGTTTTACCTGAGGAAACATTGGAGAGTTTTGCCCCGGTTGATGCGAGGACACTTGGTCGAGTTTTCTCCCAGGTAAACTCTACAACCTGCCTTTTAGATCCAATTCCCACACCGTTTTTTAAAACACTCTATGGATTCTTTGAGGAACAGCTGTTATACATGGTGAATTGCTCTCTTCAGACGGGTGTCTTCCCCACCTCCTTTAAAACGGCGGTGGTGAAGCCCCTTCTGAAGAAGAGCAACTTAGACCCCAACATTCTTAATAATTACCGACCTGTATCCAACTTACCTTTTTTAAGTAAAATTTTATAAAGACTGGTTTTCAACCAGGTAAATGACTTTTTAAACAAAAACATTTTAGAAAGGTGTCAGTCTGGTTTTAGGATGAACCACAGTACAGAGACAGCCCTATTAAAGATTTTAAATCATATCAGGTGCAACTTAGATAAACACAAGCTCACAGTCTTGGTTCTACTGGATCTAACCACCGCCTTTGATACAGTAGACCATCACATTTTATTAAACAGACTGAGGCACCTGGTCGGCCTCTCAGGTACTGCTTTTAACTGGTTCGTCTCATAGCTCACTGACAGACACTTCTTTGTAAGTTGGGATACATGTTCCTCGGGAACCCATGTGATCAAGTGTGGAGTTCCCAGGGGTCAATTTTAGGGCCAATTTTTTTTAATCTGTACATGCTACCCCTCGGGGACGTCATCAGGAGGCACAGCATCAGCTTCCATAGCTATGCTGATGATACGCAACTGTACATTGCCGTGTCTCCTGATGACACAGGTCCAATTGATGCCCTTTTTAACTGCATTTCAGACATCAAGTCATGGATGGCAGAAAATTTCCTTCAGCTCAACCAGGACAAAACAGAGGTCTTAGTCATTGGTCCTGAAGGCCACAGAGAGAAACTTTTACCAAAACTACAAGATCTTAAACCAACACATTCTGTAAAAAATCTGGGCGTGACTTTTGACTCTGAGCTGACTTTTATTCCACACATCAAAAACATAACAAAGATAAGTTTTTACCATCTTAAGAACATAGCCAGAGTCCGCCCGTTTCTCTCTCAGGCCAGCACGGAGGTGCTGATGCATGATTTTATCTCATGTCGCTTAGATTACTGCAATGCCCTGCTCTCTGGTCTTCCTAAAAAGAGTATCCCACGACCTTCAATTACTTCAGAATTCAGCTGCACGAGTGCTGACGAGGACCAGAGGGTGGGAGCACATTACACCAGTTTTAAAACTGCTGCATTGGCTCCCCGTGCGTTTCAGGATAGATTTTAAGGTTCTTTTATTAGTTTTTAAGTGTCTTAACGGTCTCAGGCCTTCTTATTTATCTGACCTACTTTTACCCTATCAGCCCTCACGGACCCTGAGGTCCTTCGGCACTGGCCTCTTAACCACACCAAAAGTAAGAACTAAAACACACAGGGAGGCAGCTTTTAGTCATTATGGCCCCCGATTGTGGAACGGCCTGCCGGAGAACCTAAGGGCCGCAGAGACTGTTGATGTTTTTAAAAAGAGGCTCAAGACCCACCTTTTTAATCAGGCTTTCAATTGATTTGTTTGATTTATCTTATTCCTTTAATCAGGCTTCTTATCATATTTAATCTTTATTCGTATCTTATTTTAGCTGCATCATGTTTTAACGACATGTTTAACTATTATTTATTTCACTTATCCATTTTATCATTCATTCATTCATCTTCTATACCCCTTGTATCCCTTTCGGGGTTGGGGGGGGCTGGAGCCTATCCCAGCTGTCAACGGGCGAGAGGCGGGGTACACCCTGAGCCGGTCGCCAGCCGACTGCAGGGCAACACACACACAAGCATTCACGCTCACACTCACACCTAGGGGCAATTTAGAGTCACCAATTAACCTAATGAGCATGTTTTTGGTCTGTGGGAGGAAGCCGGAGTGCCCGGAGAGAACCCACGCATGCACGGGAAGAACATGCAAACTTCACACAGAAAGGCCCCCGCCTGACCCCGGGATCGAACCGGGAACCTTCTTGCTGTGAGGCACGCGCACTACCTGCTGCGCCACCGTGCCGCACTTATCCATTTTATTTTATTTTATTTTATTTTATTTTATTTCATTTTATTTTATGTCTTAGTCCCTTGGTTTTTAGCTCCAGTGTTTCCTCATGGGGGCTCTTGGTTTTTAGCATTTCCTCATGAGGGCCCCCCACACTGGGAGCTGTTTTTGGTCTACTGACGGGTGCGCTGCCGAGGTGACGGCTCTGGCCTGGATGGCTGGAGGCCTCTGCACCTTGGTGTGGGGCCTCCTGTCTGCCTGGGTCGGGGTGGTCTCGGGCGGCACTCGCTAGTCATAGGCCGGGGGCCCTCTCAGTGTGGATGGCCCCCAAAGATAGCTTAATCCTTGCCTTGCCCGTATGGGTGTGTGCGCGGGTGTGTGTGTTTGTGCGTGCTTGTCTGTGAGTATGTGTCTTTATATGTCCCTGTATGTTTTTATGGGGGCGGGAGGGCTGGGTTTTCCTCTTTGTTGTTTTTCGCCTCTGTGAGGCACTTTGTGTTGCTTTTAAGTATGAAAAGTGCCATATAAATAAATTGATTTGATTTACATATGAGTGACATGAGCACAAAATGAACATGCTGTATTGTTCACAGTAACTAAAAAAGAAGTCAAATGAAACCATGTTGTCCTTTAAAAGCATTCACATTTCAGTGTTTGTCAAGTGGCATTCTCATTCTAAGACAGTTTGACACATAAAAACATATGAATCTTAAATGGTGACATTCATTTGATTTGTATGAGTGAGACAAGCACAACATTGTAGCAGAACTGGCCTCTAACTGACCTTCTCTTACCCTCTCTACATTCTTTCAGGAGAAATGGAGTTGTAAAACACCCCAAATTTCAAGAGCTATTGACCATTTGAACTGTTACAGGGATGGCGTCAATTTGGAGAGAGACAAGATGTCTGGCTCAGAGACATCTCCTCCACACTCTTTCGGGGAAGCAAGAGACACCGTCACCTCAGCATCAAAGGTTGCCTTTTTGCTCCATGTTTCTCATGGATGTGCTAATGCTTTCTTGATAGCCCATGGGAGATATGGACAATAAAGCTGTCTGGGTGAGGGGTGCCAGGTCCCAGAGGAACCTACAGAATCAGATAATGCTGATGGGTTGTAAATTAGACATTCCTGAAGCCAACTGTTTTGTATGTCTGTGTGCCTTGTTTTCCAGTACACCAGCATAACCAAATCTATATGTTTGACTCAACTTTGGATTTTCTTACAGTACCAAGCCCATAATCTGTGTGATATCAATGCTTTTTTGGTGTTTGTAGCTTGCAGAATGACAAAGCTGTGATTTTAACTTTTCTTCCAAGTTTGTCTGAGTTTTTATCATGGAACCATACTGCCATCTAGAGGTTCATAATGGTTAGGTTGAATACGCTTGACATGATACATTTATTAATAAGTAACAGATGTGATGATCATTTTGGGCAAATATAGTCTTCCCTTCTTTATTTCTTTATTTTGTGTTAGTTATACCTTGAGTCATCATATATATTAGGATGAGTATTGAAATTGTTATCATGATTCCGTTATCATGAGTCATCATTTAATGTTGTCAGCCACTCATAAGAATTGCATGTTGTGAACAATGTTGAAATACCATTGAAAATTGTCCATTCAAAATATATGTGATTGACCGTAGTGAGAAGCAGATGAGCCCCTCATACGAATCATAAATTAATCCTCGCCTTACAAGATGAAATGACGTCGTGCGCCTACGAACCATCCCACATGCGCAACAGCCTATTGGTGATTAGACACGCCTTGGAGCGAGAAAAACCATCTGCCACATGCAGCGGACAGTTGAGTTGTGTCTTAGTCTTCCGTTTGTCTTCTTCTCGTCTTAATTTTTCTATTTCAGTCTAAGTTTCTATTCTAGTTTTTTTAGCCTTCGTTCTGCCCTGTTTTACGTTCGTCTTGTCTTCTCTTTTTTTTTGTTGCTGCTCATAATCACGCTGAGTAGCCTGAGTTTATTCTTCAGAAGACGTATTATCTTTTGTTTTCTCTTAGTGAAACTTTAATTTTTGCTCGCCACATTAAGCCACATGATTTGTTTTGTTTTTGTGTAAAATTCTAGTCACGTAATAATAATTTTGGAGGCACTTTTTGACCGGCCATCGAAGAGACATTCAGTCTTATTGTTAGTAATCTAAAGTCCTGTTTCAAGGTCACCAACTATTACGAAGACCTGCAGCCATCTGCTAACCCGCTGGTTCGGGCTAGACAATCATCAGAAGCCGCTCCTCGTCTGTAACCGACACCGTAGATCTTCAGCTCCTGAAAAATCAACACGGGCTCCCCACCATGGTTTGCTTGATTCGTCCAGCAGACTGCCGCACAGATCGGAGCCACGGACACAGCTTGGAGTCTTCGTGTCAGCTCGGAGCAGACATCCAACTGGAACGTCGCTGACCAAGCAGGCATGTTAAGCGGGCTTGAATGAGTTGGTCCGTGAGGTAATGATACTGTAAATTTGCCCAAATTCTCTTAACCATTCATTCAGTAAATTAACTTTACATTTGCGTCCCCAGTTTACCCTTTAACTACTTCTCACTATTGCCAAACTCATTCTGCCAGTTTGCCATAAGTTTCTCTCTGCTTGTGTTGTTTCAGATCACCACATATGAGTGACATGAGGACAAAATGAACATGTTGTATTGTTCGCAGTAACTAAAAAGAAGTCAAATGAAACCATGTCGTCATTTAAAAGCATTCACATTTCAGTGTTTCTCAAGTAGAATTGTCATTCCAAGACAGATTGACACATAAAAACAAATGAATCTTAAATGGTGACATTCATTTGATTTTACTGTAGACGTCACAGTGTATGAGCTAGACAAGCACAACACCAACGCTTGTATTTTTCAAAGTAACTGCAAAGGAAGACAGATTAACCATGCTGTCCTTAGAAAACATTCACAATTGAATGTTTCTAAAGTGGAATTGTCAGTCTAAGACAGTGTGACACAAAAAAACAAATGAATCTTAAAAGGTGACATTCATTTGATTTTACTGTCAATATCACAGTGTATGAACAAGACAAGCACAACATCAACACTTGTATTTTCCACAGTTACTGTGAATTAAGTTAAATGAAACCATGTTGTCCTTTAAAAAATTTTGCAGTTGATGAACACTTGTATTTTTCACAGTAACTGAAGACAAAGTCAAATTAAACCACGCTGTCCTTCAACAACCATTAACATTTCAATGTTTCTAAAGTGGAATTGTCATTAGTAGACAGTTTGGCACATAAAAACAGCTGAATCTTAAATGGTGATCATTTGTTTTTAATCTCCGAATTACACTACTGTGAGCTGGACAAGCATAATGACCACATGTTGTTTTTGTCACAGTCCCTGCAAAGGAAGTCAGATTAAACATGCTGTCCTTCTAAAACACTCTCACTTGAATGTTTCTCAAGTGGATTTTTCATTCTAAGACAGTCTGGAGCATAACAACAGCTGAATCATGTCATGCATGCTGGCCTTTAAAAACATTCGCATTTGAGTGTTTTTCAGTTGCAGATCTATTTCTGTGACAATTTGGCACATAAAAACAGCCACACTTCAAATCGTGACTAGTGATATTAATGCTTCTTCTGGTGAATTTATATTACCTTCTGGCAATTTGCTGTGTATGTGCAGTAACTGCAATGTAAGTCAAATGAAGCCACATTTTGCTTCATTGCTTGCATTCATCCACATTTGAGTGTGTTTGAGATGGAAATTTCAATTAAAAAAAGGTTTGTTTTGTTTATGTGTTCTTGTTTGCTTGTGTGTGTGTGTGTGTGTGTGTGTGTGTGTGTGTGTGTGTCTGTGTGTGTGTGTGTCTGTGTGTGTGTGTGCTACCACTGTAGAATGTGTATATTGTAGAGATCTCATGAAACTCATCTGTTCCATCCGATGCAGCCATAGGTATGATCAAGTAAGCTGAGCAGTAGATCACACCCTCCTCAGATGAAAGGGATCCTGGATTGCTGTGTTTCCCTCCTTGTCGTTTCATAATATGAAGACACTAATGAAAAAAAGCAATACAGAAATAAAAATAATAATCAAAATAATATCTTATACCTAGATTTTCTACAGCGCTTTTCGGGGTACAACAGTGCAAGAAGTGACATAAATGAATAGATCAATACATACAACATACACATGGCAGTTGACATGCTCACAATCTTGGGCTCCTTTCTTCTCTGAAATGGTAAAACCTTAATATACTCCACTACGAGACCTCTTCAGATCGCTGGAAATGGTTTATGAAAGAGTCAATAAAAATACAAGAGAAAGAAAAAATGAGAATTTAAAATTAGAATAAGGGAGCAGTACTGGGACAGTACTGGGATGTTCCTCAGTAAATTAATAAATCACCTCAGGGATGTGCCATATCGTATCATATATTCACGATAGCGCCAGTATAATTTCTGTGATTACAAAAATCATATTGTCTCATCTCTCGTCTCGTCGCCTTCCGCTTATCGGGGCCTGGGTTGCGCGGGCAGCAGCCTCAGCAAGGAAGCCCAAACAGCCCTCTCCGCAGCCACTTCCACCAGCTCCTGCTGAGGGATATCCCAGGCCAGCTGAGAGACATAATCTCTCCAGCGTGTCCTGGGTCCGCCCCGTGGTGTCCCCTGACGGTCCTATCCCCGGACACAGAAGCTGTCTGACATTCATATTTTGTTAATGGTAATATTACTTGGCTATGGCTGCAGTAAGCTTGTTCTTAGTTGCAGTTTCCATACGCCTCTGTCGACAGCCATCCATTGTCGCCTGGTTTTGACAAGGAGGCGGCGGAGAATTTACATTAGCCGTGTGTTTGGCCATCAAGTGGTATTTCAGACTGGATGTGCCATGGTGATAACTCAGTTCACACCAACAATCCACACAGATAACTTTGGTCTTGTCAGTCAATCCATCTGGCAACTTTTTGAAACTAAACTTTCCATTTAGAATCTTGTTCACATCCATTTTGGCGTTTCACGCTTGACATCCACACAAACCGGTAGCCTACTATTTTACAGCTAGCAAGCAGGCAAGACCAAACACGTGCGTGGGGCGTGCCTATTGTTTTGTTTTTCGGTTTACAATCGGATCCTGTAGTTTTTCTAACATTACTAGTAGTGGCCACAGCTTATAAAAAACTACAAGTTCACCAGGTCACAAAGAGCATTAATCTTGCGATTAAAAAAAATGATGCCGTTAAAATTGATTTGTGTTGATGCGTTAATAACGTGATATTTTTGACAGCACTACAATAGCAATGCAATAGAAATTTCCTTCAGTGTACACCTGCTGTTTACTGAATGACTATAAAGTTTGTCTATGTCTCTTTTTGTCAGCTGCTGTGTGTCTGCAGTGTATCTAGTGCCAAGAAGAGAAAATCAAGTTTCTCATTGGTGTGTTTAATGTTTAGCATGTTTAGCATGTCAAAAGTCAAAAGCTCTTGTGAGGTCAGACTTAAATGCTAATAGCTACAAGGGTGCTGAAACTCTACCACCCTGTTGTACTGACCTCCACCATCATGAAGTGCTATGAAATTGAGCGTCAACATTTAAGATTCATTTCTTTTCATGTGTCAAACTGTCTTAGAAAGACAATTCCACTTTAGGAACACTGAAATGCGAATGCTTTTAAAGGACGACGTGGTTTAATTTTACCTAATTCACGGTTACTGTGAGAAATACAACTGTTGATGTTATACTTGTCTCGCTCATACACTGTGATTTTGACAATCAAATGAATATCACCATTTAAGATTCATTTTTTTGTATGTGTCAAACTGTCTTAGAATGAGAATTCTACTTGAAAATCATTCAGCTGTGAATATTTTTAATGGACAACATGTTTTAATTTGACTTCCTTCACAGTTACTGTGAAAAACACAAATGTTGATGTTTTGCTTGTCATGCAATCTGATTTTGACAGTAAAATCAAATGAGTGTCACCATTTAAGAATAATTTGTTTCTATGTGTGAAACTGTCTTAGAATGAGAATTCGACAAGAGAAACACTCAACTGTGAATTTTTTTCAGCGACAACATGCTTTCATTTGACTTCTTTTCAGGTACTGTGAAAAATACATGTTCATTTTGTACTCCTGTCACCATCTAGTGATGTCACCATCACTAGATGGTGACAGTAAAATCAAATGAGCGCCACCATTTAAGATTCGTTTCCATGTGTCAAAGAGAGAGACACTCAAATGTGAATGCTTTTAAAGGACAACATGCTTTAATTTGACTTCATTTTCATTTACTGTGAAAAATATGTGTTCATTTTGTGCTCCTGTCACTCATATGTAGAAATTGCAACTGTAAAATCAAATTCGCGTCACCTTTTAAATTCATGTGTTTTTGTGTGTCAAACTGTCTTAGAATGTCAATTCCAATTGAGGAACATTCAATTGTGCATGTTTTTGAAGGACAACATGATTTATTCTGACTCCGTGTACAATTACTGTGAATAATAAAAGTGTTCATGTTGTGCTTTTTTTCGCTCAGAAAGTCTGAGTTTGACAGTAAAATGCAGCAAAGATCACTATTAAGATTAAGTTGTATATGTGTCAAACTGTCTTAGAATGACAATTCCACTTTAAATACATTCAATTGTGCATGTTTTTGAAGGACAACATAATTTATTTTNATTAAGCTCTTGTTATGTGTCAAACTGTCTTAGAATAACATTTCCACATTAAAAACATTCTATTGTGCATGTTTTTGAAAAACAACACACTTTACTTTGTTTTCTGCTTCAGTTAGTGTGAAAAAAAACAAGTGTTCATATTGTGTCATTTTATGCTTTGACTGTCCTTTAAAAGCGTTCACATTTCAGTGTTTCTCAAGTGGAATTGTCATTCTAAGTCAGTTTGACACATGAAAACAAATGAATCTTAAATGGTAACATTCATTTGATTTGACTGTCAAAATCACAGTGTATGAGCGAGACAAGCACAAAATCAACACATGTATTTCTCACAGTAACTGTGAATTAATTCAAATGAAACCATGTTGTCCTTTAAAAACATTCGCAGTTGATTGTTTCTCAAATGGAATTGTTTTTCTAAAACAGTATTACACATAAAAACACATGAATCTTAAGTGGTAAGACTCATTTGATTTTACTGTCAAAATCACTACATATGAGTGACATGAGCAGAAAACGAACATGTTGTATTGTTCACAGGAACTGAGAAGGATGTCAAATGAAACCATGTTGTCCTTGAAAAGAGTTCACAATTCAGTGTTTCTCAAGTGGAATTGTCATTCTAAGACAGTTTGACACGTAAAAACATGAATCTTAAATGGTCACGCTCATTTGATTTTACTGTCAAAATCACATCGTATGAGCAAAACAAGCACAACATCAACATTTGTATTTTTCACAGTAATTGTGAATTAAATCACAATTGTTGTCCTTTAAAAATGTTTCTCAAGTGGAATTGTCATTCTAAGACAGTTTGACACATGAAAACAAATGAATCTTAAATTCTGACATTCATTTGATTTTACTGTCAAAATCACAGTGTATGAGCGAGACAAACAGAACATCAACACTTCTATTTTTCATAGTAACTGTGAATTAAGTCAAATTAAAACATGTCCTTTGAAAGCATTCACATTTCAGTGTTTCTCAAGTAGAATTGTCATTCTAAGATAGTTTGGCACATGAAAATAAATCAATCTTAAATGGTAACATTCATTTAATTTGACTGTCGAAATCATAGTGTATGAGCGAGACAAGCACAACATCAACACTTGTATTTCCCACAGTAACTGTGAGTTAAGTCAAATGAAACCATGTTGTCCCTTAAAAACATTGGCAGTTGATTGTTTCTCAAGTGTAATTGTCTTTCTAAAACAGTATTACACATAAAAACACATGAATCTTAAATGGTAAGACTCATTTGATTTTACTGTCAAAATCACTACATATGAGTGACATGAGCAGAAAACGAACATGTTGTATTGTTCACAGGAACTGAGAAGGATGTCAAATGAAACCATGTTGTCCTTTAAAAGAGTTCACAATTCAGTGTTTCTCAAGTGGAATTGTCATTCTAAGACAGTTTGACACAAACACAAATGAATTTTAAATGGTGACATTCATTTAATTTTACTATCAAAATCACAATGTATGAGTGAGAGAAGCACAACATCAATACTTGAATGTTTAACACTAACTGTGAATTATGTCAAATTAAAACATGTCCTTTAAAAGCATTCACATTTCAGTATTTGTCAAGAGGAATTGTCATTCTAAGACAGTTTGATATGTAAAAACATGAATCTTAAATGGTGACATTCATTTTAATTTACTGTCAAAATCACAATGTATGAGTGACACAAGCACAACATCAACACTTTTATGTTTAACAGAAAGTGTGCAATAAGTCAAATTAAAACATGTCCTTTAAAAGCATTCACATTTCAGTTTTTCTCAAGTGGAATTGTCATTCTAAGATAGTTTGGCACATGAATACAAATCAATCTTAAATGGTAACATTCATTTGATTTGACTGTCGAAATCACTACATATGAGTGACATGAGCACAAAATGAACATGTTGTATTGTTCACAGTAACTGAGAAAGATGTCAAATGAAACCATGTTGTCCTTTAAAAGCGTTCACATTTCAGTGTTTCTGGAGTGGAATTGTCATTCTAAGACAGTTTGACACATAAACACAAATGAATTTTAAATGGTGACATTCATTTGATTTTACTATCAAAATCACAATGCATGAGTGAGACAAGCACAACATCAATACTTGTATGTTTAACAGTCACTGTGAATTAAGTCAAGTTAAAACATGTCCTTTAAAAGCATTCACATTTCAGTATTTCTCAAGTGGAATAATCATTCTAAGACAGTTTGACACATAAACACAAATTAATTTTAAATGGTAACATTCATTTGATTTGACTGTCAAAATCACAGTGTATGAGCGAGACAAGCACAACATTAACACTTGTATTTTTCATAGTAATCGTGAATTAAATCACAATTACTGTTGTCCTTTAAAAGTCTTCACATTTCAGTGTTTCTCAAGTGGAATTGTCATTCTAAAACAATATGACGCAAATAAACACATGAATCTTACATGGTCACGCTCATTTGAGCGACAGGAGCACAAATTGAACATGTTGTATTGTTCACAGTAACTGCAACGGAAGTCAAATGAAACCATATTGTCCTCTAAAAGCATTCACATTTCAGTGTTTCTCAAGTATAATTATCAGTCTAAGACAGTTTGATACATAAAAACAAATTAATCTTAAATGGTGACATTCATTTGATTTTACTGTCAAAATCACAGTGTATGAGCAAAGCAAGCACAATATCAACACTTGTATTTTTCACAGTAACTGTGAAGGAAGTCAGATTAACAATG